>JASSUY010033496.1:0-38908 GCA_032466535.1 Forpus xanthops
AAGAAATTCTTTACTGTGAGGGTGGTGAGGCACTGGAATGGGTTGCCCAGGGAAGTTGTAAATGCTCCATTGCTGGCGGTGTTCAAGGCCAGGTTGAACATAGCCTTGGGTGACATGATTTAATGGGAGGTGTCCTTGACCATGGCAGGAGGGTTTTAACTAAGTGATCTAAGGTCCTTTCCAACCCTAACTATTCTATGATTCTAAGTACCAGCTTTTTGGTTGCAGGCAAAAACTCTATCTTGGTTTAGACCCCGACAGCTCTGTTGAACCCTTTTATTATATCTGTCTGAATAAATCCAAAATGCCATAAGAATTCAGCAGATGGACATTCTGGCATAACGAGTCCCTCTGAATTTAAGGAGAATTTGGCCCATCAGGTGAAGGTTTCCTTTTGGCAGCCAGCAGCCTGTCCAGGTCTGCATTTCTCATTTGAAACTGAGCAGTACTTCCCAGACCCTCCTTGTAGTTCTTCTTTCAAAGTTCACGGAGTGCATGCCTGAGAAGCACACAAATTGCAGTCATGGACTGCAGTATCGCTTTGTAGGAGCAGAATCCACACGGAGGTTGCAGCTTCTCCAGGGATACTGACAGCGTGCGGAGTGAGAAAACACGCTGCGGAGGTGTGTGCAGTGCCAGCAGCTCATGCAGATTAAATATTCAATCCCTTTTATTTCACTTGTGTCAGTGATTTCCTCCGCCAGGCTTCAGTGGTTTTAAAAGTGCAAACCTGCTGCTTTCTTCATCACTTGCAGGGCCACTGGGACCTGCACTCAGTGTGCTCCATGGGAGTCAGCAGCTGCTTAAATCAGAGAAGGCATGTGGCTGATTGAATCACCTGTCATATTGATTTATGGAACTGGAGGGTCATTTCTTTGTGGCTTATAAGTGATTTTTTTTTTTTTTGGATGAAAAATATAAGAGGAGAAATTGTTGATTACCTCTTTATTGAGAAAATATAAAAATAATTAATAAAGATAGATTGATTTTTATAATTCTAGTGAAGGGAAAAAAACTTTTCTCCCATTATGGCATCTATAGCTTAAGAAAAAAAGAAAGGAAAATATCTCAGTCACCACTGACCGTATCTTTACCCTGTACTATACTCATCTGTCTAGTGTTTTCTGCCTTGTTGGTTAAGTATGTTGGCACTCCTCTTTAGACAATTTAGGTACTTGCTCTGCAAGCTCTTGCCATAGGTTAAAATAAACTTGCTTACAATGCACATGTAGTTGCCTGATCTACATGTTATAGTTCTGGCATTGTGATTCACCCACCTGACATCCAACTCTTAATCTCATGCTTGTTTCCACCGCATAGCCTCTGGAGTAAAATGTTGTATAAGAAAAAGAAAGAGGAATCTTCTGCGTTAGAATCTGACAGGCATACCCAAGGTACAAAGCTGCAAGAGATCTATCACAATTTAATGAGGAATAATTTTTTATCTGGAAGAATTTAGCTTTTTAAGCTATTAATTGGAAAAACAAACCACAAAATACCAAAGATGAAAGGCTAAATAAAACATATTTCCATTTATCTTCATTACACAAGTCTGTCTGGAGGAGCCTTTTTTTTTCCTGGCATGCTAGAAATCATGTGCAAAAGCAAAAGTTGGCCTGTTTGTTTTATTCTTTATGAAGACTTTCCTGCATATCTTTCATTCCTTTCACCCATCACTCCTTAGTAGGAATGTTGTTGATTGCATGGATAAGGCTGAGAGCAGAACTCCATGAAGACCCGCGGGTGCAGAGTTTCAACTTTGGTCTCCATGTATCAGATGCATCAAATATTACTTCCATTTCTGTGGAAGCAAACAGCCTTTCAATAGTTAGGCTCTTGGTCACTGAGTAATATAGAAAGCAGGGCAGTGCCAAGGCTGCTACCCGTCAGGAATCCTCAAAATAACCAGAAGTGCCCCATGGGAGACGCAGAGCTAAAATAAGTTAAAGCTCAAACTATGCAGAACAGATGTCAGAAACTGAAATCACAGTTTGCAGAGCTGCAAATTTCTGGTACAAAGTCTGGGTTTTCTTTTTTGCTTTTTCACCTCGCTGATGAATTGAACATTACTTTCTTGCCACGCACCAGGAAACTATATTCCATGGACCTATGCAATTGCTGCCTTAGCAACTGAACTCTGTTTCAGTTCTGGCAACAAAACTAGGTGGATCCAAGGGAAGAACTGAAGAATTACAGGATTTATAGAACTACTTAGAGCTCTGCCACAAAACTGTCAGCTTAAATTAAAAGCAAAGGACAGACTAACTGTACCAGTGTATACTGCTAAGAGTGATTTATTTCTTTACCACTTTGCAGTGATAAGTCAAAGCTGATCAAAAATTGCATCCTTTCAAGAGAGCTGATTGTGAAGCCCTGGTGATTGCTCTGAATGACAGCCTTCAGGCTCACAAAGTCAGGAAAGGTGGATGAACTGATTTTAAGTGGGTAATAACTTTTACTGTTAGAGACAACTCAAATCAGTGTTTTCCTCTTTCACTTTCCAGAAAAGTTTATCCTAACTTTTCCATTATTTTATGCCCTTTTGAAATTCTTGGTTCCACACAGGATGAGAAACAACTGTAGTAATTCTGTGGAAGACATGGTTGTTCCAGCATTTCTGGTTTCTCAAGAAAGAAATAAGTAGTATTATATTTTCCGTGTAAGAGAATAAACACACACTTCCAGATGCAGTCACCTTTCAGATTAAGCGAGTAAGACAAGAATAAAAAGCAACATCTTTGTGAGAGAGTGGATAGTGTTGGCCTGATTGCTGCTGTCTGGCCCCTGCTAAATAATTGATGCTGGTGTAAAGTGGATATATAGTGCTACCAGATTGCGGGGGCACATTTACTTTCACTGAGCAGGAGTTCAGATGTCAACATAAGGCATCATACTGGAGGGGGGGGGGCAGGGGGAAAGAGAAGGTGGAAGGAGAGGGGAAAAAAGAAGAGGCAGAATTTAATGGCAGGAAAACCAACTTTGGGTTTTCACAGCCCATTTGCTACAAACCCAAGAGATCTCGGATAGCTTGGGTAGGCAGAGACATCTAGGCTCTTAACTGAAGCAAAGTTCTTTCCTTATTTCCTCTTCCATGCCTGGTGTTGTAAGTGCCTTCCCTCCCTCCTAGAAGTCACTTTTCTCCCTGTCTTCCCATGGAAGGAGCTCATAAGGCTCTGCTGTGGTGGAAGGGCCACCAGCTGGACATGCCATTAGGAGCACATGCCTCCCAGCAGTGCTTTGCCATAGGAGAAGCCTTGCTCTAAGGCAAATGCTGCTCCATTATGGGTGGTTTCATACTCTTACTGAAGATCATCACATGCCAGGGGTGTCTTGTTGACTGTCATCAGCCAGTCCTGATGTAAAGGATCTCCAAGCTGAACAAAGACTGTGATATTGTATCGCAAGAGGAAGTACTGCAATAAAAGAACACGGAATGTCAAAGGGATAAGATGCTTGCTCCGCATTCAGGAGGTTGTAATTTTTTGCCTGTTATTTTCCAAAATGAGCATGTCTTTAGAGAGGGGAAAAACAAAGAAATGAAGTTTTCCTCCTTCTTAAGCAAAATCCAAACATCAAATAGTTTCAATTTTCTTTTATTTAAATAAATAAAACCTAAAAAATTAAATTAAAAAAAAAAAACATACATACATGCATAGAATATGCCCATCCTTGACAACCTGGTATGGGCGAAGGTGTCCCTGCCCATGGCAGGGGGTTGGAACTGTATGAGCTTTAAAGGTCCCTTCCAACCCAAACCATGCTGTGTTTCTATATTTACATGGGTATATATACTTCTAGTTGTTACAATTGTTCTTGGCTTTTCTCCCAGAGAAGTTTTGCTTTGTACTCAGTAGCCAGTGATGGCTATTCAGGAACATCTGCAGTGCTGCAGGTCTCCTTGTTGATCTTAAGACATTTTACACTGATAAGAACTTCCCGTTTTCTTCATCTTACAGATGAAATACCGACAGTGGCACAAGAAGAGTCTTTTTTGTTCTTGTTTCTTTTTTTTGGTTGGATTTCCCTTGGGGTTTCTCAAATTGTTGGTGCAGGACTGAGAATGATGGTCATGCAAACCATGGCCAGGAGCTCAGCTCTTCCCAAATGTGTCTGCTTCATTTCAGCAGTGGGTGAAAGCAAAGGAGATTTGCTGCCTCTCTGAGGAAAGTCCTGCAGAGACATCCTTTTGCAGCAGTCTGATAGGGAGAAAAAGGCATTAGCTCAAGAGGTTTAAGTTATCTGTACAGAAAACTTGCTTACTGGTTACTACTTTATAGTTCATATGAGCCTTTAACAGATACAGTTTGTCTATTATATTTGCTACTTTTAAGAATGCTTTGTCATCAGTAGGGAGCAGTACTCTTTTCCTCTTTGTGGTAGGGTTTGAGGAGAGAGGGTTGCTCTGTTTTTTGTCCTGGCTGAGCAAGCAGGTCTGCAACAAACTCAGAAGCACTTTGGAATGAGTCTAAAGCCCTAATGGATGAGAGGTGCTATGTAAGTCAAGGATAGTGAAGATATGATAAAATAGGAAGTAATAAATTCTGGAGGTAAGCTGGTTAGCTTGTATACAAAGTTTGGTTTAGATTTATTGGGGGGTTTATGTTGTGGTGTAAAAGACTGGGCCATAAAATCATTTGGCAGGCAGTACTCTGGAGAGGTGATTTCAGTCTTCATTTGCCAGAATCTTCCTGGCTCGTAATCTACTTCCAAGGGGACTGATGACAAGTAAATGCGAAAGCCATTTACTTTCAATAAAGTGAATTGACACTCGTCAGAAGGCTAAACCACCACTAAATGTATGTTAAGGTGCTGCAAATCAGTTTAGTTGAAAATAGTTTATCTCGTGTGTTTTGTTCTGGTGTAGATTTGCAGGAGGGTAGCACTTAGTGGGGAGGGTTGAGTTTTTTCAGGGCTAGACAATGGTCCTTTTTCCTCATCTGCAGTATATGTAAGGAGCCAGTATCTCATAAAGCCCAAGTACAAGTATCTTCCTGCTGGAGTTGTTGAACTGGAGGTGAGATGCATTGTTACTATGCAGAGGTTCCTGTTGTATCAGGATTTGGGACAGTTGAGTTTTATTTTTAGCACTGTGTAATTTCAGGCAAGTCACCTTCTTTTAACCAGCTTTGATTTCTTCCCTATGAAAGAGAATACAGAGATATTGTGGAGCAGGGTCAGCTCAAAACAGATTTCTTAAATCCTCCAGGTCAGGAAACCAATCTTATGAAGCACTTATCCCACAGAGAGTGGGAGGAACTCATAGGTCTCTCTCGCAAATATTCCTTATATTAGAGATAATGGTGACTGGCGCTTCTTCATGATCTACATTGTTGCTCCAGGAGCTGATATAGCAGCTGAGGCCAAGATAGCAAACCAAAAATCAGCAGAAATGAATTAGTGTTTTGTCAAAGGCTTATCTGGCACAGTGCTTGCAAGTTTAGCTTCCCATTGCATGACCACTTACCCATAATGTTTTGGAGAGGCAGCAATACCCTTGAGAATGAGCACCTGCATAGTGGAGCCACAATTTCTATTTCTGTTTTGTGGAACCTTCTCTGAAACAAAGTAAAACCCTGCTATGGTGTTACTTGACTCTGATCAGAAGGGAAATGCTTGTTTGTGTGTGTGGAAGAGTCTGAAGAAAATCCATGTAGCTTTCATTGGAAAGAACAGTAATATGCATTTGGACTACCATGTATGGATTCGGGGTTTTTAAATTATCATTCCTTGTGTTTGTTATATTTCTTTCCTTTTCTTTTTCATGCATTTCTGCAATTAAGTGTTTAGACACTAGTTCATGGAATTTGTAGTACAATGTATAGCACCAAACTGTCTTTTGGAGCAGTAGATAGCATGTTAGTGAGTTTTCTACAGTAGCTGCGGAACAATAGGTCTTTCCTTGTGTAATTCAGCCATTTGGAGTATCTAATATGGATGGGATAAGGCAGACTGAAAGGCACAGTTCTTCCTTTGGCAGTCAGATTAGTTGAGCCAGATCCAGTTTCATCATATCCTTAATTTCATATTGCAAGAAAGAAGGAATGTTTAGTTGTGTCTCTGCGTGGCTGCTTTCTTCCAGGATGTCCTTGCAATCACAGTCCATGTGACATACAGGATTGTTGCTTTATATGGATAAAAACTAGTCTGGGTATCAATGAATGTTCTATGCATAGAAAAAAAAGGAAGAAAAACCCCAACTAACATGTATGCAAGGGTTAAATAAATTATTACCATGCACACTGTAAGGAACTTATGTAGGAAAGAGTGCCAGGTAGTTCTCAATGCAATGTTTTGCCAGAAAAGTTTAAGTGTTTTATGGACTCAATTACAAACTCTTTGATGGCACTGGCAGCAGGAAAGGCTGACCTGTAAGTTACAATGCACCCTTTAAGCTGCAGCCAAAGACCTAATTAATAATAAATCCAGCTGCTGCAACCGCAATCTACTTTTCTGGGCCATGTAGCTTTATAGGAAGTGACCTGGTAACATAGAAAGTCAATATGTGGTTTCTTTCATGCTAATATGCATTTCTCTCAGTCACAGAGCCAGCAACCAGGATGCAATTCTTCCTCAACATAGGAGGAACTGCAAAAATCTTGAGCCCCTTTCCTAACTGACTTTTCCATTATTTTCTCTGTCTGTATATGACTTCTGAAGTGAGAACAATGTCTTTGCATAACTAATTTCCTGAATTCACCTTCATAATGTATCTACAGGACTAGAAATTAGCAACAGATATAGTCGTCATCAGTATCTCCTGCGTATGCATCTGCTTTAGTTTAGGTTGTGCTTTGGTCATCTGTAGACTAGACTGTGGATTTCTATCCCTGAAGTAGGATCCCATGTCCTTATGTGGCATGGATTAAACATTCTACACCTCACTTAGGGAAAACAGAGGATGGCTTTGAGGACATAGGAGGCAGGAACTGGGTATTTCTATGCCAATGACTCGCATAAAATGCTGCTACCATTATAATCTTACTTATTGAAATTGCTTTCCATGGTCTGGGATCAGGGTTTTCCATACCATAATGTAGATTATCAATTTTGATCCTGAGAAATTGATAATAATGGTGTAGGAAGCTTACTACTAATAAATGCCACACAGTCTGTAGTTCATAACTAAGTTCCAGAATGACTTGGCCAATTTTAGAATGAATTCTGATAGACATCACATGAAAACAACCTGTCATGGTTTAACCTCACACAGGAGCTCAACCTCACACAGCTGCTCACTCACTCCCCTAACAGTGGGATGAGAGATGATTGGAATACTAAGAGCAAGAAAACTTGTGGGTCAAGATAAAGACAGTTTAAAGGTAAAGCAAAAGCCATGCACACAAGCAAAGCAAAACAAGAAGTCCATTCGCCCCTTCCCATGGTCAGGCAGGTGCTCAGCCATCTCCAGGAAAACAGGGCTCCATCATGTGTAACAGCTACTTGGGAAGACAAAACAGCATCACACCAAACATTTACCTCTTCCTCCTTCTTCCCCAGCTCTGCATGCTGAGTGTAATGCCCTATGGTATGGGACATCCCTTTGGTCAGCTGGGATTACCTTCCTGGCTGTGTTCTCTCCCAACTCCTTGTGTAGCCCTGGCCCACTCACTGGTGGGGAGTGTAAGAAGCAGAAAAGGCCTTGATTGAGTGTAAGCACTGCTCAGCAATAGCAAAAACATCCCTGGGTAATCAGTGTTTTCAGCACAAATCAAAACCACAGCCCATACCAGCTACTAGGAAGAAAACTAACTGTCCCAGCCAAAAACAGGGCATCATCACACCTAGTCCAATCTTAATACTTGTTGCTTATTACAACATCTGGGAGCAGAATGTGTGTCCTTATTTGATAGTTCAGGCTATCCAGGGGTTCCTCCTCTGAAGCTGTGCTGCAGGGCTGTAGTCTTGGGCAGAAGGGCTGAAACTGGAGGAAAATTCAGATGTTGCAGTCTAAGTCATTGCTCCTGCCAGCTGTTTTCCAGCCTGGACACCCCTGGCAAGGGCTTCAGTAGCTGGTGTGGCAGAGACAGAGCTGCAGGATCCCACATTAACAATGTGCCTGATAGTACCTGTTCCAGCTGTGAGTAAGGGTGAGACTAAGCCAAACATGCCTTTCCATGCAGCACAGAAGTCTGAAGGGAGAGTTTTCCAGAGGAACTCTGTTTATAAGGACTCAGAGTATATTTCAGTTTCAAGACAGTAATTCTAGACTTACTACTAGGGTTGCACTGGGGCCTTTTGGTAACTGATTAGTCAGTTACCAAACTCTGAGAGGTTGGGATTTAACCCTGGAGACATTCAGCATGATTTCACAAGCTGTGTTACTTGGAGAGAGGAGTAAATGTGATACAGGGAGCCTATTGCAATGCCTTTGGCTGGCATCAAAGGGAAAAGACTGGATTCAGTTTCTACACACCTCTAGCAAAGTTCTGCCTGGGCTGTTGCCTAGAAAGCTGGCTATTTTTGAATAATAAGTCTTCCTTTTGGAGCAGAAATTGCTGATTACATGAGACCTTGGCTGTTCCTTTTGCACTACCTCTCCTATCCCACGCACAATGTGTTGATGTCAAGTCCCATAGCTCCATCGAGGTGTAGCATTGGATTCAGCTGCATGAAGGGAGCCCCTGCCAAGTGGCTGTTAACCCTGCAGTGTGAGGCTGCTCTCCTCTGCTTGCTGCAACCTTGGTAAGGTGCTTTAGTTAGCTGCTGCCTGTTGCAGTCATCTACCTACTGCTGTGAGTTGTCTTCCAGTTGTATTTATGGTGAGGTGAGTGCCCTGTAGCCCTGGAGATCCATGAATGCTCCTTGGTCTGGCTGGAAGATGAGAGTCTTGCTGCCTATGTCTTGTTCTAGGGTTTCTGTGCCTCCAGGCTATATAAGCATTGCAATGGTGCAGTAGCAGGATTCAGCACACCCAGGAAGAGCTGGCTGTTTCACGTGTTATTTTGGTGAATATTTTGCTCAGTTTTATGGTGCAGCTCCAAGGCCTTTTGGACATCACTGATTTCAGCTCATCCTCTCACTTCCCCTCTAACAGTGGGCCCACACTTCCAGGTTGCCACTGCCCTGGAGCGTTTGGGAGCAGGGCATCCTTTCTTACTAAGCCTTAGGCAATCTTCTGCTGTTTTTCAGGTAGCTTTCTGTGTGTTATTTTTACTTTCTAGCTGCTTTTCCCTCCCCTGTGCTTCATCTCCGTGTCCTGGAGAATCCTCTACATGCAGAGTAGTTTTTGCAGGCTACGTCCAAACTGTGTCAGTGAAAGCACTGAGGCAATTTTCCCATGTAATGAATACACCTCACGTGATGCCTAAATCAGATTAGAATGGTGCCCAAGGTATGCTTTTAATAAACAGGAGAAGAAAATCCTATCCCACCCTACCACCTTCCCCTCCGGTTATTGGGGTATTTCTTTTAAGTTTGTTTTTCAAGACTGCTTAAAAATGGTTTTTTTGGCCTGCTCATTCCCTTTAATCAAGTAGCAAGAAAACCACTATGGTCCTTTCAATCCTGGTAAGCATCTAGTTGCAAAGAAAGGATTTTTCCTTGCTCTAAATTTACTCTGGCATCAACCTCCAAGGGTTAAATTCAGCCACCATTCAAAGCAAGGCAGATTCTGATTTTATTTCTTGGTTAAGCTCTGCTGTGGGAATAATATGCTATTTGCTGTTAGTATTAGCTGCCTGGTATTCCTGGAAGTGTAAAACAGGTGTGTGGTAGAGTAAAAATGGCAATAGGTGTCTAAAAGACCTCCAGCTGAGGATTTGTCCCAGATACCTATATATTTTGTTTCATTTTCTTTCTTCCATGTTGGAACTTATCTATTGTAAACCAGCATCATTCTACCTGGGTCACAGTGAGGATTAAAGGAAATACTCTACTTTTGCCTCTTATCTCTGCAGGAGTTTCAAAGCCTCAGCTGCACTTGGTTGAAGGACTTGGAAGGGAGGGCAGAGAGCAGACCCCAGGGAGTGCAGGTCAGGGGTAAATCACTGGCTGGGCTGGCAGCAGGGCAGCGGGAGGACTGAGTCGTGGCCCTGTGTGCTCTGCCTCCAAGACAAAAGCACCTTCCTTCCCCTCTCCTTAACATTAATGGGGCTTTTCTGATTCCTCAGCACAGTGGAGCAGCAGTCTAGCCTCAGAGGGAACATGATGTGCATTTCGTGCTTGCGATGTTCTTCTATATTATGTGTTTATGAGGTGCTTTTAGTTTCAAGGAGTGTGTGACAAAACAGAGGAGAACTTTGTCGCAGGAGTATAGCCTATGCTATACAGTCATAGCCTAAACACATTTGGGTTTGTGAGCTGGCCCAAGGAGGGCTGCTTGGGGAATGACTCTTCGGGAGTGTCATGCTCCTGACCCTATGCCAGAGGTAGATGTGATGCCTCCGGAAGCACCACCGTGCCAGCGTGAGGACTTTGATAGCAGGCAGCATGCGACTCACCTGCCTGGCGTAGCTCTGCAAGGTCATACAGGGCCGTGATCCTGCCCTGTCTCCAGGGGAGTTTTGCTGGGGGCTGATGCATGAGGACCTGCATGACAGCTCAGCTGGCTCCTGCAGAGAGGAGGGAAAGGGGCGAGCCTGATGAGCCTTCTTGTCTCCCGCCCTTACCCACTCTCAGTACCTCTGAGGTGTGTAGTTCCAAAAAGAAGTGTGGTTTGTGGAGTTTGGTGGTCAAGGGAAGAGGATTTGAAAGAAAAATAGGAGCTTAAAAGAGGCTTTTCTTATTGCAAAGTGATGAAGATGACCAGGGCACCGCACAAAGATGCTCTATGATGGCACCAAAACCCTTGTGCCCACATGTCCCCATACTGCTGGGCAGCAGAGAGCCTCCACAGCACCTCCTCATTCCCACCCTGGGATTAGCAGAAGACCCGGTCACAAGGGACTCTCTTCATCCCCAGAGCCCCTTTTCACATTTCTGTGAAGTGAGGTTTTGGTGAGATACATGCAGTAGTATAATGCAGGCAAGGAAAACACTATGAGTGCAGGGGTAAGCCCATGCATAATGGGAGGGCCGAAGGGATGGGAAGAGGGGTGAGTTTGGGGGAGATACTCGAGTTAAGGATTTCTTGGCTATTTTTACGTTTTAATTCCTATACTAAGAATGATTCAGTTGTTCTTCCTCATACGATATAATGGGCCCCATGAGAATTTTCCTAGGTTATGTGCTTTGGATAGCTTTACTTTTCCAATATGTGCTTCAGCCTGGGGAGCAGAAAGGTTAATTGCCACAATTGCCAAAGGACTTGCCTTGATGAAGGAGCCCAAAGAAAACAGACTTTGTTATGTAAAACTCCCCTGGAGCACATCTCAAAACGATACAGGCGACAAAGGCTGACTCCATGTTTTATGATGCTAAAAGCAAGGATTGGCTTGTGTGGGGAGTGCTTTGCAATGTGCCAGACACTGACATCAGAGGAGGGCCTCAGCCATGGAGATCTTTGGGGATTTAAAGGACTGGAGTTTATGGCCACTGGCAAGACCAGATTGGGTTGTATGCAGACTCTCAGGAGCACAATATGCTCTGCCACAGCCCTGGGTGAGACAAGCAACCTTGTCTCAAAGTCCCTGTCCTGACCACAGGATGTATTTTTGCACCAAAGTACTGTCAAATAGGAACTACCTGTGTCATGCAGCAGTGATAGTGATCTGCTTTCTCCTGTGGACTCTTGCTGCAGTGAATGATACCAGAATTGCTGCAGGGCTAAGCAAGAATGTTTTGTTAAGGGAAAAAGAAAGAAAAGAAAGAAACTGAAACAACAAAATCAATGAAGGGGATAGTCTGGGCTGGCAGAATTGCAATGTGGGAAGGATGGGAGACAATTCAAAGAGCTTTTGGTTCATTAGCCAGCAAACATGCTGTGACAGCTCATTGTGAAACAAATGCTTTTCTCCATATGAAAATGCAGGTGTTTATTTAAAACAAAGGCTGAGGCTGAGATTACTTTCTGTGGCTGGCTGACTGGGTATATGTGGCATCCTCAGTAATCACTGCTTTACCTGTTCACCCAGGAGCAGAGAAATCTAATGGCCTATAAATAAATAAATGTATGATCACTGTATTTGTGCAGCATGTAGCACAATGGGGACCTGGGGCTTCTGGGGACTATTGCAGCATAAATAATAACAGGAGGATAAGCACCTTGCCATGAGCAAGCCTGTTTTACATTAGGTCTCTTACTGAAGTTAGGTGAATTATACTTTCTTAATACATTATTTTGAGTGCATATGATTCCCCAGCTGTAGCAGTGCATCTTTTCATTGCTTTCCTCTGCAAAGAGTGGATATATTTCTAGTATTGAATTACTCCCAAAATGATGTGCAGTGTTTCTAAGTATGGTTTCACCTGAATTTTATTGTAAAAGATACCCAGACACTGATTCGTAACCGGGAGCCGTGAAATGTGCATCCCAAGCTCTAGTTATTGTGTAGAGAAACACACAGATCAACTTCTGCGGCATTGTAGAAGCTCAGCGGGAATGCTGAAGATAGGATAAATATCAAGATTTGTGTTGCAAGATTAAACCCACAAATAAAACTGGTGGTGGGTTTAAAAAAAAAAATATCAAGAAAAAACGAGATTGGAATCTGTGTTTTTGAAACTGAGTTTGTGAGGATTATCTTGATCTTATACTGTTGAGAGGGAAAATGTTTAAATGGGGAATTCTTCTTTTATTTGGATGGCATCGATATATCATGTTCTGGATTTTTCCATTTCTATTGACCTCACAGGGCTGAATTTGAATTTATGAATTACTATTTTATAATGGTTTATCTGACAAATCTCTTTGAAAGTATGGGCTTTGGCTCAAAGAATTAATTCTGCAGTGTTCAGTTTGAAAAATGTTTTCATCTTTTTCGCCGCACTTCAAACTGGAAAAATGTCAAAATATCAGTAGTTTCTGGGAAGTCAAAGTGTGCTGTTTCTGACCTCCCAAGTCCCACGCCCATTATACAAGGCCCTTAAGCACATTTTGCAGTTCAATTCAGGTTAGTGGGGATTTATGCATGTGTTTAATAACTTTGTTACATAGCTCTAAAGAGAAAAGAATAGCTTCACGTTGTGTCAAAAATATTACCATGGCCCCTTTTCAAGCCCATATAGTATTATTATATCTATAATTTAGGAAATTATTGCAGCTATCCATTAATTAATTTCTTGGCAATGAGGGCAGCCCCATGTTGATGGGCACTTTTCAAGTGTTATTCAGTGCTACATATATATTGTGCATATATAGAGAAATCTGTCCGTATCTGTGAATACATTTAGTGTGTAAATGAGAAGGTATTTTCTTGCACAGGCTTCCAATGGTTAGAATAAACACATTCATAACAGGGCCAGATAACTTTACAAATAAGTTTATACTATGTTGCTTTTACAGTAACAGTTAATTTACCTCTGACACATAAAGTGCTTTTTTATTGTAGATTTCAGATCAACACTGAATGAATTAATATATTTACATTCAAATGAAAATCAGCAGAATGATATTACCTGAATGATGCATATTTATTAATTGGTGGGTTTAGTCCTTTGAAAAGCTCTAACATAAATTCAGTAAATAATCTGGATTGTGTTTCAACATTAAAGAGTGGAGACCTGCCATGTGGAAAAGTGTGATGCCTGAAAAGCTATGAGCGGATTTAATTGACTCATTTTCTCATTGAATATATTGTCATAAAAATCAAATTTTGGAATGAAAAAGAAGTATGTCTGATATTCACCAGAAGTGTTTGAAAAATAACATGCTAGAAATGAGGCAAGGTTTCAATTTTGATTTATAAGAAGCTGTTCATCTGTGAACAGGAAGAGTAAACGTTATGACCCAATTAACTTTGCATAAATAGAGGTAGCCCATTTTGGGGAGGCCATTCAGCAAGAAAATGCATTTGTTATTACTTTGGTAGGAAAGAAGAATGTCCTGTTTATAAATGTGCCTGCTGAATTAGATCTTTTCACGTTGTTTGCAATCACTGCATTAATTTATAAGGCTCCAAACTTGAAACTGACAATAGGGTTTTCATAGATTTCTCTGAAGATGGACGAAGTGCACGGAAGAGCTCATGGAACATTGCCTCTGAGAGAAACTTCGAAGGTACTGTGAGAAACTTATATGATAAATGCAATGAATCTTCAGTCCTGCCAACTCCTGACAGACTGCCATGGACCTAAGCCTGTGAAGGTCTGGTAGAAGGCCACCTGCAGTTGTGCATTCATGTATCTAAATAACCAGAACAAGGTAATACCTTTAATATATCTCTGTATTACCACTCCAGATACATTAGGTCACCATGGGGAGCTATGTAAAACACTGAATGTGTTTTTAAATCTTTGTTGCAAGAACATTGTTGCTTCCATTTGGAGCCGTGAAGTAGAAATAATGACTGCATCAAAATGAATGCTTCTATTGGTTAATGAGGGACGTAATTTAGAGAATCTTTATTGTCATGCTCTACTTAATTAAAAAAAAGAAGAAAGTGAGGCTCTTCTGGCCAGTGCTGTTGAGTAAGACCATACACAGGCTCCAGGAAGGTACTTGCACAAGTTCATTGAAGATAATGGGGCTGCTCAAGTGTTCAAAGATATGTCAAAGATGTACATATTAAGTGTATTACTTCAGGCCAGTAGTAGTGGAAGAAAGAGGATTTCAGGATAGCCATAATAAAATGAATTAAAATCTTGTGTGTGAATTTGAGGGGTCATGTCAGATGGTTTCAATTTCCCCACCAATCCCTCAGCCTAAAGTCTCTGGCTATTGGCTGGCTGTTAGCCTCCAGGAGCAAATGTTAAGACTGTTACAGGCCAGCTCCTGCAGACACGTAGCACAAAATAGGTCTACGTGCTTTTTATCCCTCACAGTTTTTCTGTTGATACTCAAGCTACTTATGATAGAGTTTAGATAAGGTTCCCCTTTTTTCTTCTTCACATTGTCTTTTGAATACTTTAAGTTTTGTCCCTCATTATTTAGATTTTTTGTTTTGTTTTAGGAAAGATGTAAGATTTTGGATTGAAACATGAAACTTTGGAACCTCTTTTCTTACGTTACTCCTTTTTGCATTGCAGCACTGGAACATGAGCTCTTGAGTACTGACCATGGTAAATATGTCAAAGCTTCTCAACGGTGACAGGAGAAAGTTACTTCTACATTGCACCAATTGTACCCAAAATGAGCTTTCTTATTATACCCTTGACAGATTTGATAAGACATAGCCCACTCTGGCTCTAGCAAGCACCAGCAGATAGTCCTGCCTTGTGTACTGACAAAACCACTTCCAGTTTTAGGGGAAACTGAGACATTTGATACTGAGAGTGCCACACACCAGGCAGAGGCTTGTAGGATAATGTCTTATTTTAATTCATCTTGTTTGGATTCTGATGAGAATCCAGCTTTTATTTAATTTTTTGCAATCAAGCTGGAAGCTCTCCTGGCTCCAACAGTATTCCAAAACATTAATTTCTTGGGGTGGTTGCAAGCAGCTTCCAGAGCCCCTTTTGCTAAGGTGGAGGTAAGCCCTGGAGCCAAGAGCACTCAGGTTTTAGCAGCTCTAGCAGCAGGATGATAACCCTCAGGCCTGCCTGCTCTGGGGCTGGGGATGCGGCTCCTGAGTAGATGCACGTGTGATCTGCTCTGAGGGCTTCCAAGGTCTGAGGACCTATGGCCTCAGAGAAAACCCTTCAGGAACCCATGTGTGGCCCAGAATTTTCAATTTGGTAAAAGTTCAGTGAAAACAAAATGTTTGTTTAAAAGCAGTGTGTTTTTTTTTTTTTTCAAGGAAGCTTTGTTTCCCTGTAAGATTTCCAACCTGCACCACCAAAAAGCCCATTTATGCCTTGATTTATTAGAAATTCTTGGAACACACATCAAAAGTCTTCATGCATGGAGCTACCACTTACTTTGAGGGGAACCTGTGTTGTGTAGCTGATTATATAACTAAATGTAATTACTTCTTCCAAAGTATACACAACAAAATCTCAGCATTTTTTGCGTATCGGTTGATCTTGGTTATTAGAGTTTATATATGAATTTTCATCTATGCCAAACATGATGTGACCAAGCCAGATGTTTTCAGACCTACCACTATTTGAGGAATATATTGCAGGTCTGTGTTCTGCATAGTGAAAAATTAGCCAACAGGAACTTGGGAAAAGTTACTTATTTTTTTCTCTGATGTCTGTCTGCACAAATCCACGTGTACATGGATTCTTTTATACCTCTTTAGCTGGGGGAAACTGTAAGAAGCATTTCTGTCTCTCTTCCCACCATACAACCACCCCACCCCATGATACGGGAGGGTTAGATGCAGGATACAGAATCTTTGTGATTCTGCTTTGAAAAATGAGTTAGTAACAATAACTCCATCTTCATTTACAGATCTACACTCTGACCTTTTGGATTCATGCTTGGGTTGCTCTGATGATAAATGTATATTTTTCTTTAACAGGCTCATCTGTTCAGGAAGAGACAAGAGGTCTGGGCTATGAAAATGTGACCCTTTTGGTGATTCTGCATCACCTGGGGAAGGATTGATGCTCCAGGTGCAGGACCATGTCATTCTTCCAAGTGCCTGCTTGGGGCAATATGACCTGGTTTGTCCAGTTCTCTTCCTCTTGCATGCCAAGTGATTGGAGGTGTCCCTGTGTTCATACTGTCACTGTGGCACAGGAGAGGTAGCTCACACCCCTGTCATAAGGGTTTGTCTTTTGAGACCACAGACAAGTGACTTAGTTTATTATTTAAGGAATCATTTGTGATTCAGCTTCCTAATCTGGTGCCTGCACTGTTGAAGGCTGGCTTTGTAAATTCAGTAGGCAGCTGGCTGCGTATTATTTCATTGGCCTGAAAGTACCATCCAACTAAATGTCTGATGAGTGCTTAGCTTCAGTATACCTAGCAGTGGAACATTTAGCCTCTTGAAATGACAGCCTTTGAATTAGTCTTTGCAAACTTAGCCCACAGTTCGTTTGAAGGTAACTGGTATGTCACGCAAAGCAAGTATGCTGGAATGCAATAATACAAGCTGAAGCTGGGGAGGCATGTTCATATTTGGAAGGCTGTGAAAACCAGACAGGGAGCAGACGTGCTTAAGAGAGAATTCATTATAAAGCTGGTGAACAAGGAGTGAACAATACCGCGTTGCTCATACAATCACTCAGGACTTTCATTGATATTCATTATTCACTCCTGTGACTCAGAGAGCAGGAAGATGCAGTCTCTGATAGAGGCAATGTCCCAAAGTGAATATGAACTTCTAGTTTCTCTCAAGTTATTTATCAACTTACCCCTTGTCCTTCTGTTCTTGGACACACCACACTTCCATACTCTATGTACAAATGAAAAATAAGGTATGCCTCACATAACTGTATTTCATCTGAAGCATAGGAATATTAAAGCTGAAGAGGGATAATGTAAAGGTGTTAAAGACAAAGCTCAAATCCTAATCCAGGGCCCATGAAGAAGCAGAGGTGTTCAGACCACCCCACCTGGCTGCTTAAGCTAGCCAGCTAGACTCTCCAGCTTCCCTCTGGAGTTGATGGAAAAGTAGAGGTGGGGAGAAAGAGACTCACTTCCAGGAGCAAGTCAGTAAGCCTGTGTCAGGCTCCTGCTCTGAATTGCCTCTAGGAGAGGTGCTCTATTAAGGGAGTTTAAGGAGGCAAGCCAGGTAGCTTAACCAGCTTGGCTGGGTGCCTGAATTCAGTGCTCTGAAAACACCTCTTCTTGTGCCATAGCAAGCAGTACCACGTACCTTTACATCTGTCCATTTGTGAAGGCCCAAAAAGAAGTCCATTTTCCCACCTACCCTCAGTTTGTATGTGTGTGTGCATGATTTCCACCTTTCCAGAATTCTTTGTCCCTCTTTCCCTTGCACCTCAAGAGACAGACAAATTGTCTGCTGAGGAGCCTGGAGGTATCATTCACACACAACTTAAGTGATGTCTAGTAGTAGAGGATGTTGGCCTTTACAGTTCCTTGTCTTTATGTCTTTCTACAGAAAGGTATCATGGTATCCTATAATAAACGTATTTATAGCTAGAATAGTCTGCACTCACGGAGCCATTTGGACGTCCCCTGATCAGACAGGAGTCTGCTGTAAGATGGTGAGTTGGTGGAACTGAAATGCTCTGCTGAAATAGGTCAGTTTTGCTGGTGTTTTTTAAAGGAAACCAGGCAAAGCAACTAGCTGCCTGGCTCAGTGGTGTGTCAGCCAGGAGGCAGGCAGGTCCTGAAAGACTTCATTTTGCCAGAACCACCACGATGCCTGCATGTCACCGTGACATGCAGCATAAAAAGTTAGCAACTCCTCAGGGTGTATCACAAAGTGAGAAATCGTTTTCCGATCAGTTCTGAGCTACCTAAAGTTGTGGTTTGTTTTTTTTCTTCCCCTTACTCCCCCTTCTCTATTACTAGAGAAAACCAGTTCATCTGAGGATTTGTTGTTACAGTTTGTTTTGCTTTCCCTCCCCCTTGTTCTAGTGCCTCAATTATTTCCGATCTGCGTGTTTATTGTTTGGAAGCAAACTCGCTTTCCTGCTCTTTCACCCGATGCTTCCTTCCAGAAGGTCTATCTTTCTGGCACTTGGAGAATGTGAGTTCGGCTCCAGCTTTGCCAACAGATGAGCTGCAGGCAGCTGCTGCTAACTCCACTGCTTTCAACTTTGCAGTACTTACTCAGACACGGCAAGGAAAGGAATCAAGCACAGACTTTTCATAACTTTTCATACTCCAAGAAGAATTTATTAAGGGACTTTATATCAGGCTGAACCATGTCAGGGAAAGGAGGTGAGGACAGGGACAGAGTGATGGAGCAACTGAAGTAGTTGGCTCTGGAGCTTGAGAGCCAAGACTCTGTAGGCACATCCCACTGGATACCTGGTCATCCAGGTTGGGTAATCACAGTCAACCCACTGTGATAACACCACCCCTGTCCTGTTTGCTGCTGGCTGTGGAGTTGGTGTACTTTGGCCACAGCAGCATGATGGAGCTGTAGGGTTCAAACAGTGCTTTGTCCTGAGCCAGCATGACTTTGTTGACAACCAAGGCAAGCCATTATGTATGGAGTTATGGCTTTCCATGTAGCCTGGAAGAGGGAAAGCTGGCTAGGATGCCTGTATTTTTCTTGAAATCTCCACAAAATGCGTCACTTGGATATTAAGAACTCTCCAGAGATAAGAGCAGATGTAGTGCCATGCTGAGGCCAAAATATACAAAAGCCCTATTAGATACCATTTCAGTGGAACATAATCAGTGTTCCTTATCTGAAGGAAGTCAATCTATTTGCCTACCCTTTTGCCCAGGAGTCCATCTCTCTGGCTGTTGTAAAATATGAGGAGAGCCACCTTTACTAGGAGGGTTTCAAATGTATTTTGCGGGGACAAATGGCAAGCACCCTGCCCCTTTTCTGTCTCTCATCCTGGCCTTGCTCATCTCCTAATGAAATGATGTAAATGTGTGCAGGAAAAGCATTGAAAGCTGTTTATCTGTTGTGCCTAGCTCGACATGCAACTTTATTATCTGCAAGCCATTATTTTTTGATTGCTTTCTCTCTGCCAGGAATTCAAGGCAAGAAAATCCATTTCAGTCTGAGTAAAATGACAGGCTACCCCAATTTAGTGGGGATCTCATCAGTTCTCTCAGGCAGACAGTGTTAGAAAATTATACAGGGACAAGTGCCCATAATAAATCAGCTCAGGCTTCTGTGCCTTCAATGCATTTATAACGATGATGGTGATGTTATGCATGTGCAGAGTACCTTTCGTGCAAAAGGCTCCCACACTTTGCAAACTACATACAACCCATATTGTTGTATCTGTGCAGCATTGAAATACTTGTGGGGTTGTTTTATATAGCAGCTTTGATCTAGAAGCCTCAAAAACACCAGCGGATTCTTGTTTAAACAGGAGACCTTCCAAAAAAACATTGCTCTCTGATGCAACGTTAATTCATGGCAATCACATTCTTTTGGAGTTGTGAACCCAAGTATATTCCAGCCTCCACCCCAGACAGCACTTAAGTGCACACCAAACTTGGCAAACATGCACCAGACTGCAGTGCATTAGCCGAAGTTAAGCGTGTGCTTAAAGGCTCCCCAGACTAAGACTATGAAGCTGTCTCTTGAAGATTCAAACCATCAGCAAAGAGGGAGGAGAGGCAGGGAGTCTGTTCATTGGTTCTCAAATTTAAACCTATTGGCTGCCGCTGTAATTAAAGAAAAATGCAACAGATCTTGGCAGGCAAAGCTGGGTTTGCTGTGCTGGCTGGAAATGCTTACACTTTCATCCTGAAAAGAAATGTTCTGAATGCAGTAAGGCTTTTGTATGTCACCCTGCTTGTGTGATGTGGGATGGAGAGTGTGTGCACAGCCAGGGCTGGCAGCAAGTAGCTCAATGTAAAACCTCATGCTGTTTCCCTGCTGTTTCTCCGTTCTCTGCTTTTTTGATGCAATCTGATGTAGTCCAAAATCAGATTGATGTTGGCCCCTGAAGGTAAATCATCTCGGGTAGGAATGAGTTAGAGATGTGAATTTCAGCAGCCCCATCATCCTCCACAGCTTTACATACATTACAGAGAGGAACAGACACATCTCCTGCATTGTCCCACTGTAAAAGAGAGCCATCAGCAAGGCATGGCTCCTTGGGATGAGGTGCTGCTTGTCCTCAGAGCACAGGGCAGGAGTGCCTTCGCTCACTGAAAATGCAGCCTAGTTTGCCATATGCAAGAGAGGAGAGGAGACATCATCTTACCCTGTGTCTGTACTCAGCACCCGTGGTGGATCACAGCTTGTGCAGTCACATAGGAGCTTTGGCAATGGTAATGGTGAAAGGGTGGTGGTGAAGGCACTTTCCCTTTCCCACTGCCCACACCAGCATGATGGCTGCTTCCACTGATGATCAAAACCAATTAACACAGGCATGCAGCACCACAAGCCAGGGAGTTAAACCTGTGTGGAGTGATAGAGCCGTTGCGGAAATGCCCATAAAATGAGGTTGGCCACTTGTTCGTTTAGGCAGCTATGTGTTTGCTTGCTTCTTGTAAACAGGAACCAGAGGATTTGATTCCCATTTCTGAAGGATGAACCAGCCCCCGGATCTTTCCACCTCTGGGAGCAGGAGCAGGGAACACGTCACTGAACTGAAACTGCAAGAAACTTTCAGTAAGCAATATGCAGTCCCAGCCCAGGACTTGGCTGGAGCCTTGGCCTGACACCTCCGCTCCCACCAAAGCTGTCGTGATCCTGGAGGATGCTCCTTGGCAAGGCGCTCATGTTGCACATTCCCCATCATGTGCTGGAAGAGCGATCCAGCCAACTGAGCACAGCTACTTTTAATAAGAAACTCCTTTCTTCACAGCATCCTGCTTGTGCATTCCCAGATGAAACAGAGTGTGTGGCCAGCCTCTTCCCCTTGCCAGTTAGTCTTCAGGTATGCTTCCTTTTAAAAATCTTTAACCCCATGGTTTAGTATTCTGGGCATAGGAATGGATTTAACTTCACAGCTGCACATTTTTAATAGGTTTGGATTTAGGAAAAATAGTTTTATTTGGAGAGAAATACAAAAGTAATTGGAGTTTGGCTGAGGATAAACACGGTCTAAAGCAACTTGGATTTTCTTGCAGCACAAAGCTATTCAATATAAACAGATCTAAAAAAAGCCCACGAAGAACACAGATATTTTCTGTCCGAAGACCTCTTCACCCCTGAACTTAAGCAACAAAGATGTGCTGATCAGCCTGTGTCACCCACTTGACACACACTGATAATTCAAGACTCACCCAAGCACTAATACACACAGATGTAGGAGGCTAAATTTGGAATAGCCTGAGCACAGTTTTTCAGAGTGCTTCACCAGCATACACCAAATAAACACTGTTGCCAGGATGTGAGTCAAGCATCATTTTTAGCAGGCAAGCTGGACTGATCGAATGTCTGAAAAAATCAAACTTGCATAGAATAATTTATGAAGCTGCATAAGATTAAAACATTGACTGTTTGCCAGTTATTTGCCTTAATGTGCAGCATTACCTTGGTTCTGAGTTTGCGACTTTTGTGGCCAAACATGTGGTGACGTTAAAGGTGTTGGTTTTACGGGAGCTTTTCTACCAGAAGAAAAAAGGAGGGGAAAACAAAGAAAAGAATTAGAGAGCCTGTACTTGAACCTGGAACATAATGTAGCATCTTTCACGTACCTGTATAAACTGTTAAATGATGTGCAAGAGCCCCTCAGGCCTCATTCACAACAGGCAAGCACTCTAAAGTATGAGGCATCTAAATACCACTGAAAAACAAAGCCTGTAGCAGGACTGAGTGTGTTTCATCTTGCAGGTAGCATGGCCAAGGAGGATGGCCATGTGCCTTTACATTGAGAGCTGACCTTTCTTCCTCCCTTTTGGGTAAAGGCCACTTAATTTATTTCAGAAACAAGAAATGGGGTAAAATAAGTCCACAAAGTTGTAATTCTTGCTAAAGATGTTTAAGATTAACCCTCACATACCAATAACTGTACATACAGAAGCATTTATGGTGGTCTGGGTCCCAAACTTTGCAGGCTTTGCCTGCTGTGAAGTACTGACCAGCTGTAAAAATGCATGTCTAGAAATGCATACATGGCAATGAATAGGAAGTGTTCACTGACTGTCGCATATCTACTACTGAATTTGATTTGAAAACGTGTAATTAGAAACTAAAGGTTGCATCTTTGAGGTAAATCCGTTTCTCCAGGATAAATTTGTCTTCTAACTACTTATGTATTCCAATTGCTCAGCCAAGACAAACTCACAGAATTAAGTCAGTGTATTTTTAAAGTTCTATTGAAGAAGAATGAGGACTGTAGAAAGTTGGCTTTTCCTGGGGGTGGTACCAGAGCTTAACATTATGGCATAATTCTGATTTCAAGAGTATCATTGTATTAAATTGTGAGCATCACGTCTTCAGAAAAAACAGCCCAAAACCTATGAAAACTTGTTCTGGAGAGGGTTCTTTAGAAATCGATGGCTTGAACAGATACTCAGAATCCTTTGTCGCTGTTTTGACTCTTCTTTTCCAAAAGCATTTACAGTTCTCTGGAAGAAGTATGTAGCACGATGGGGAAAAAATGGTGAATCCTTTCTATGATGAACAGAAGCCCTGTCTTCAGCATTAGAAAATTTAATCCAACTTGTTATATTGTCTACAATTAAAATCTGCAAGTGTCAAAATGGTTCTGGAGAAGCAGGATTACCTGAGAAGTCATACAAGGCTTCAGTGTTGTCCATGTTGCAAAAGGATGGCATAACCCTGCCCATGCAGGAGTTCCTGGCTCATTTTCTTCAGCTAACAGCGCTCCAGAGCCTACAGACCACTAACTGCCTCCTCTACTATTTGCATGATCTCCTGTTGAACTGTTATGTCATTTGGAGAACTTGTGGTATGTATGTGGTATCCCTTCCCTGAGACTTATCTTGTTTTGCTCTCAGGATATGGGAAGATTTTGTGGTAATTTATGAGCTTTATATTTAACATTAAAAGCGGATGGTATCTTTTATGTTATTTAAATCTTTTATTTATCCCTTTGCAGCACATACAAAATGTATTTTCTCATGTTTCCTACTTTCTGGGGCAATACGGAATATTTCCCCAAAAGCTATGCAGCCACCTGCCAGATTCCCATGTATTATAATATTTTCAGCCAGCTGCTGTGGTAGCTGTTCATGCCAAGGGCAAGAATTCCCTTGCTCTGGTTTTAGCTTTCATGCAGACTGGAGCCTGCTTTCAGCCGGTGTGGACCTGTGAGCGTAAGGCCTGAGTCAGACTTAAAATGAAAGATCAAACTCTCAGAGCCTGTAACCAGTTGGTGGAGCCCAGGTATCGTGTCCTGTTCCAGGGTGCCAGTGCGATACATCCCTTTCCTCCCCTCTGTAGTGCTCTCTCCCCATCCTTTACTGGGACATTCTAGGCAGAATGGCAAATATTTAGGCATAGTGATCCCAGAGGAGATTTTAGGCAACAAATGGTGACTGGCTAGTTGCTGGGAGCTCGTGGTGTTCCACTGTCTGGGCCACTCTTAACCCCAGCTCTGCCAAGGACGTGCCATTGAATGGGGTGAGTTGGAAGTTTTTCCTAAGTCTTTCCTAGGAGCTAATAGTGGCTTTGCCACACTTTTCTTTTTTCTTTCTTATTTTGTTAATTTATCTTTTTAAAACAATTAAATATCAGGTTGGCTTTTATTAATGTTCTTTTCTGGTGCCTATCTTTTCTAAATAGCTTGCAGTTTTCTGGTGGTCACTGCCTCGTCAGAGTACTCAAGAGATATTTGGGAGTGTTCAGAAGACAGTAGCCTCCTTCCAAGCAACCATTTGTTTTGGGTGCCCAGTTCAAAACATATGCTGGGTATGGGGTTTGATTCTTTGGAAATTCCTAACGTTCCCCTCTGGAAGTCAGATGTCTCAGATGGGACTTCCAAGATCATTGGCTGCTTTTCTGAAAACAAGTCAGGCCACAGTGCTCCAGAAGCATATTCAATCACATTCCTATCTGCAACACGGGAGAAGTGGCTCTGAAGGCACTGTTAGAAAGCATTGTATGCACACACAGAGATAACTTCCTTCTCAAAACTGGTTTGGATCTGAGTTAAGTCATAAAATCATAGAATAGTTAGGATTGGAAAGGACCTTAAGATCATCTAGTTCCAACCCCCCTGCTCTGGGCAAGGACAACTCCCACTAAACCATGTCACCCAAGGCTATGTCCAACCCAGCTTTGAACACTGTCAGCGATGGAGCATTCTCAGCTTCCCTGGGCAACCCATTCCAGTGCCTCACCACCCTTACAGGAAGGATTTTCTTCCTCAGATCCAATCTAAACTTTCCTATATAAGTTTGAACCCATTACCCCTTGTCCTCTCACTACAGTCCCTCATGCAGAGTCCCTCCCCAGCATCCCTATAGGCCCCCTTCAGATACTGGAAGGCTGCTATGAGGTCTCCACACAGCCTTCTCTTCTGCAGGCTAACAGCCCCAACTCTCTCAAGATCATTCAGTTCCAACTCCCCTGCCACCTCCCACTAAACCATGCCACCCGAGGCTATGTCCAACCCGACCTTGAACCCCACCAGCGATGGAGCATTCACAACTTCTCTGGGCAACCCATTCCAGTTCCTCACCACCCTCATCTTTTGTTCTGAGCTAGCACAGCTCAGTGATTATTTTCATTTTTTTTCTGACATAAGGAAAGGTACAACAGTCCAGAAAAACAGAAATCCAAGTGGAAAAGGTAAATGAACAACTCCATAGGGGAAAAAACACTGATTAAAAATATGCTGTTGAAATTGCTGGGAAGAGCCTCTCTGGATCCCTGCTCAGGAGCCTTATCTCTTACTGCAGGTGAGCCAGAAGAAAGGGTTGAGCTCAGATGCTGTAAAGGTCCAAGTGGAGAAGAGGACATCTAGGAACAAGCGACTTAGTGCCATGTATAGCTGGTAACTGGGGATGCTCCGGTGCTGTAGAGCTGGGTTCCCACCAACACAGCTGACAGCTGTGGAGAAGAAATGCTAGAGAGGCAATGCATTCTGGCAGAGTTTTACATACGGTTTCTTTGGCATCTCTGAATTTTGCATGGTCTGAATGAAGTCTGTGTGGGAGTCCTGTACATGCAGTTGTGAAATAGAAATGGCATGCCTCATATGTACTGGAAAAAAGTATTTTTGAGTGCAGAATTAGAAGATTCATGATAATAATGCTTCAGTCTGTGATACCATTCATGATCTGACAATGAATTACAATTGTGTTTCTTCAGCCTTAACTTTCAACCAGAGGCCTATGCTGCTCTTCACTTGATCTGAAAGCAGAAAAAGAGATACCACCCGCAGCGTCACTTGCTTTCTAGGGTCTATGCAACAAGGACCTGAGTGGTCAGTGCTCTCTGGAGCTGCTTAGCAGCCTCTGGCCACTCTTATCTCCCCTGGAGGGACCATGGGAGTTGTGGGGCAGTGCTCATCATAGAATAGTCAGGGTTGGAAAGGACCTTAAGTTCATCTAGCTCCAACCCCCTGCCATAGGCAGGGACACCTCACACTAGAATCCAAGATTCAAGGGGATGTCCAGCTGTTCATTTATCTATTGATTCTTTGCAAAGCCTCAATGGCCAATTTTCACATAACACAATGCTGCATAACTGCTGCCTGTGTAGGGCCATCTCAGGTAGCAGAGATCAGGCTTTTTGCATGACATGAAAACTTTAACCTTGTTCTAAGTGTGGTGAGCAACAGTTTACAGCAGTGTTTGTAATGATGACAAAAGTACACAAGAAGAAAAGCATGCTTCTGAAGTAAAAGGATTAATGGTCTGTCCCCTTTTAAAGTGGTTGTTGAAATGGGCAACTTCCTGCTTGCTGTTTTGAGTTGGTTTGGTGGCTGACTGACTCAGAGGCTGACCTCCAGTGCTGTACTGATGGGCAGAGGAAATTTGGGGCATGTGGCTGTGAGAGCAGAAGAGGGCCCCTGTGTCATTCTCACTTTCTTGTTTTTTTCAGTCCCTTCCATCTCCGTAGATGTCTCTCAGTGTTCTTCAGATTGAGCTCTTTGCCACACCAACAGTAGCTGTGGGGACTTTCCTTCTCAGGAAGCAGTGCAGGGCTAAAGAAGGTTGAGCACTAATACTGCAAACACAAACGGTCTTTTTCTTCCTTGTGGGTATGTTAATCCAAACAACCTATTAAAGAGCTGAGACAGTTCTCACATATTTAATCATGTGTCTTATTTGGGTTTTGGTTTAGTTTTTTTTGCTGTGCAAGTCTGAACAGCTGGTGCTGCTCATTCTCACCTTGTTCCTGTTTGTACTGCTCCTGGCTTTTTCCTATGAAACATCTCTCCCTTGTGAAGTAAGTGGTGCTTTAAAAAGAACTCGGCAGAAACACAGGGGCCAAAACAGTGTGACCATTTGTCTTCACATGTAAAAAGACATTCCAGTGGGATTTCTGAAGAAGTTCTTAATTTCTGACGACTTCTTCCATCTGATATTTACTTGTGTCCTTCCCTTCGTGCCTCTCCCAACCTAGCTATGATTTATTAAGTAAATGCCAAAGCATTGTATTCTTCTTGTACAGCCCACAAAGTAGTGCATGTCCTAATGATTATCTGCCCTGTGATACTTTAAAATATTATTCATACTACATAGGAGCAGAAAACTCTCTCAGAACACCTTTGGAAATGGGTAAATTTTTCCATCAATTTTCACAGGCTTTGGATCAAGCCCAAAAGACGTGTCTCTGCTGCAGCCATGGTTAACAGTCATAACAAACTCATGGCAAACTGGGCTGGCTTCTTTGGGGAAATGTGTTTACTCGCAGAGTATCTCTGAAAGGTAGCACACCCGCTTTCATCTTGCCAACCACCAAACACAGAGCGTGGAGTGGTGCACAAATATGCATAAATGCATTTTAACAGTAGATTTTGGATTCTGCTGGCACCCTTACTCACCTTGAGTAGGATTTCTCTCCATCAACACTCTTGACAGTCCTGGTAGAGCTTTTTGGGTGAGGAGCAAAGGGATATGAGTAAGGCTGAAACAGTGGTTCTTCGTGTCTGTTTGGATTACGTACAGCAGAACCCAAACCTCATGGAAGAATTCATTAGCATAAAATGATTTAAATTGGAATAGATCTCTGGAGGTCATCTAGACCAAGAGAAAAGACTGGGTAGCATTTTATTATTAAAGTTGAACTTTGGCTTCACATTTCTGGGAAAACTCAGGTGTCCTGTTATTGGGATATAGCATGCAAACTATTATATGAAGGCATATGGAAACTGATTAATCAGAGCTTATTCCCACCTGTGATTGCTGATAATTAATAGAACCCACTTATGAGACACCTTAGGTTTTTGAAACAAAAGAAGTAGTTTATGTCTTAATGAACTGCACTAATATAGAGCTGAGTGGGCTGACTGCAATTCCTCTCTAACTGGAAAGTAAGGTGAGAGCTGGGGTCCTCTGTGAAATTCCAGGTAAAATGATATTGTAATTGCAGAAACTAGTAGGAGTTCTGTTATTGTGTCCCACATGTGATGGCAAATAACACAGAAAGGCCATTATTTGGAAACAGGCTTTTTAGTTGGCATTCTCCAAGTTTCAGTAAGGATGAGCAAAGCCCTTTGTTGCACTACTTAGCATGTATAATTAGAAGGCTGTTCTTGGTTATACTGGCGCGAGCCAGGGCTGTCGGAGGAGTTATACTGGTATACCTGAAAGATGTTCTACCTCCCTTTCTTTTCAGACATACCTAAAACCACTAAATTCTCCAAATAGCCCTCCATCTCAGACTTTGTTCAAGTGCTCACTTTTTCTTGCCCAATGGCAGGATTTGCTCCTGCAGCTCAAACATTCCTGGGCAGGAAGCTTCTTGTCTGCCCAGCCTGTGGTTTTTCTGATTTGTACGTGAAGTACTAGAGGGACTAACTGGTTTGATGGATGAGAGGTGTCAAAGTTAGACCATATGGCCTGCTTGGTCTCTGGCTGTGTCTGTGAATGCAAGCAAAAATATGCTGGAATTTTTCTCCATTTGGAGTTTCTTTCAGGGATCCCATTACAAAGTGTATGCTTTTGCAGAGCCTATAATAACGGAGAAGCAGTTAAAATAAATCCTTTGGGTTTACAGTTGGCAGCTAGAGCATGCTTATGCAAAAGGTTATATGTGAACTAGGCTTTATACAAGGGGTTATATGTGAAATGGGCTTTCTTCTTGGGCTCGATGACATGACATCAGCTGAGGACACAGCTCTTGTAGCCTTCCTTCCACCCCAGACTTCTGACATTCCAGTCTGACACTGCAGTCCTAGTTCAATCAGCAGCCATGTCTTTGATGCCTTAGGTCAGATTTTTTTATCGTAGTTAGATCTGTCTGTCTCATGCAGATAGTGCAAGACAG
Source organism: Forpus xanthops (assembly GCA_032466535.1). Lineage (NCBI taxonomy): Eukaryota > Metazoa > Chordata > Aves > Psittaciformes > Psittacidae > Forpus > Forpus xanthops. The sequence goes on from JASSUY010033496.1 coordinate 28,890, forward strand.
CCGGGGAACATGTAAAGTTTATAACTGGCTGTCCAACTTCCAATGCTGATTAGCTAATTTGCATCTTTTTAAGACAGAACGAACCTTCCTGAAATACATCAATGGGCAACCCTTCCCCTAGACCCGAGGAGAGCTGTGGTGGCAGCAAGCACAGAGGCACATTATCAAACATGAGGACAGGCCCTCTGGTAGTACACACCTTCTGCAAGAGACTGAAATATGTGGTTCCATATCATGGTTTAAGTCTCTCATGCAGTTCGCTCACTCGCTTCCCCCTCTTTCTTCCCCCCAGCTCTCCGGGGGATGGGGAGGAGAATCAAAAGAATGCAACTCTCACAGGTTGAGATAAGAACAGTTTAGTAACTAAGGTATAACACAAACCACTACCCCCAATAATAATAATGACAAGGGAAATACAAGGAAAGAGAATACAACTGCTCACCACCCTATGCCCACCCCGACCCAGCAGTGCTTCCCCCTCTTCTGGGTTCCTGTCCTTAGTTTTTACATCCTGGGCATGGCATGCTGTGGTATGGAGTACCTCTTTGGTCAGTTTGGATCAGGTGTCCTGTCTCTGCTCCCTCCCCCGGCTTCCCCTCCTCCCCAGCAGAGCATGAGACTCAGAAAGTCCTTGGTCAGACCAAATATTACTGAGCAGTAACCAAAACCATCGGTGTTACCAGTGCTGTTCCCAGGCTGAAAGTCAAAACCACAGCACTGCGCCAGCTACCGAGAAGGAGAAAAATCGCTGCTACTGCTAAACCCAGGACAATCCAGGAAATGAATGTATGCAAACCCGGGTGTGTTTATTCATGTAATTTTAAGGCTTGGAAGCAATAGTGTAATTTATGTATTGGAAATTGCCAAACTGTGGCTTACTGTGATTTGACAGTTCCTATGGGAGACTGACACCTTTTTTCTCTGTTCTGATATTTGTAGCACAGTGTAAGAAGGGAAAGCATGTATTATTTAAGTGTTAGGCTAGCAGGTACTCAAATGTGTTGATTTTTGCAAGCAGAACATGTAGTCCTCAAAGGCTGAGGAGATGTTCAGTGCTAATATGAGGCAGAACCCAGGGACTGAGGCATGGGATGCCTGTTGGTGGATTGAGCTGAGCAGTGCTCTGCCTACTCTAGAGGAAGACAGGGTATAAAATACCTACAAAAACACAAAGAAAACTCACCCAAGGCTGTGCCAAGCCTCTTCCACTGCCTCCTGAGGCTGTCTTTGCTCAGAGCAGAGGTGAGGGGCCCTGTCAGAAGTAGCACCTGGAGCTGTATGGGGCACACCACTAAGTTGGTGTATGCTGCCAGCGAGCAGGGAGAACTGGGGAGTCTGCTTCACTTGGTGCTGTGAAAGGGAAGGGTTATGAGGGGAATTACATCTTATCACAGGTGTTTGAATGTCATCTTTGCTGTGTTCCCCTGCCTTCTGCTCACATGTGTATGCTGTACCTCTGACAGCCTCTTCCCAGTGAAGAAAGTGCCCAAGTACAGGAGGCATCTCTGGAAATGTTCAGAAGTTTACAGAGAGAAACAGATTCTTTTATACAACAGAAAGTCAGTAAGAATATCTTCACACTGGCTATCATCTTCATTAGCCCTACCTGCATACAAACTGAGTACCATCTCCATGGAGGATTGAATTCCAGGAGAGAAAAAGGCTATGAAAGAGAATTGCATGTATGTATGTTAATAAGAACTGGTCAAAGTATGGAATAGTTTGGAGAGAATATCTAATGTTTAACTACTATTTCATGCAAAATAATCAATGTTTCATGGGCTTCCTGCACATCCTCAGCAGTGGCTGTGAACTGGTCACTGAAAAGATACCACCTTTGTATAATGAACACCAGCCCACAGGATTTTGCTTATGTAGGAGCAGGCATCATGCTGAGACAGAAGGATTAATTGAGCTCTTTAGAATTTCCTTTGATCTGCACCAGAAATACCCAATATCTCTGACCTGATTATATTTTAAACCTCAATTCCTTGAGTGTTTGGACTCTGCACTGTCCTCTTAAAAGGCAAATGCATGCTCAGTACTTTGGGGGATTTTGCTGGTATCAGCTCCTTTATTTTAATACCACTTAACTATTACCTGGCCAATCTGGTGCTGCTTAATATACCAAAAGATGGTGTTTTCACTTGGTGAGAATGTCATGTCTGATAACTCCATCCATCACTTTGGCACTTACCCAAAAGATACAATTAAGTCTCTATTAAAGCATTGGGACTCTGGAACACTGATCTTTCACAGATCATTTAATCAAAGGGCTCAAAAAACTAACTGCCTGTAAAGAGGATGAGACAAAGCTTCTGGTGGGTACATATGCCTATATATAAAAGTGAAGTGTAAGGGATTTCCATGGTTTCACAGGTGTAATTTTAAGGTTCTTTTTTGCAAAGGGTTAAACATATAGTTATGTTCATGTGTGTTTATGTGCCCTTAGCTGTTCCTCTAAAGGAAAAAGGGGGAAAACCAAGTCTCAATGGAATATATTCAGACAGGTCTAATACTTAAATAAATAAATATAAATAAATTACTGGCTTTTCTGGCTCTTCAGGGTTTGAAGCAGATATATCTGAATCAGTCAGCTTCTACTACAGGAAACTATGCACAGAGTTGGGTAATCTCAAAAAATTATATATGAGGAGAAGAGACTTCAACAGATAAAAAGGTATCTTTATTTAAATTTTACAGAAATCGGTGGCCCATAAAACATTCTTTACATGTGTTTAAATTCATGCATTTAGGATCATGTCTTCAGTGTTTCTTGTATAAGTAATAAGATTTAAAATGTGTTACTCTCCATCACACTGGGTAGAGACTTCTTTTGTACTCTTTGCTACTTTATAAATGTACTTTACTAGTTAGAGTCCAAAGGCGACAAGGGCCCCTAATGATGCTTGCCTTTCTATATAAATGAGAAGAGAGATTTCCTCTGCACTTACATATATGTACTCCTGTAATGGCTATATTCCCTTTCACAATGCTTGCTCGCATAGGACATGCTTTGTGAGCATAAACACATATACAGGCAACAGTGCACAAAACCTGGAAGCAAACACATGTAGAGGGTGTTTCTGATATACCAGCTGTTACAGCTACAGCCTTTTGGGAACCTGGCAGCCCTGTGCAACACCTGACAGGTCTGTTTTTACAAGGTAAGTTCTCCACCAGTGTCTGAATATGAGATTGGAGCCTGCTTTGCATAGAAAGTGTGATTATGATCACAAAAACAATGCAATGTATTTATGTGTGTATGTGTGTATAACACAATTCGGAACACATACACTTGCCACGTGATTAGGAGTTGATATACCTGTCACAGAAATGCACCTAGTCCTGGTCTCATTGGTTTTGTTGTTAAAGAAAAGTTTCTCCTCACTCAGAATGGGAAAATTGCCAGTATCTCCTGTGAGTTGTTGCTACCCAAAGGTCTTATACTTGATATGGGGCACCAGGAAAGTAGAAAAGAAGGGAAACTTGGGAAATAATTCCTTTAAATCATTTGCAGGAAGCATGGGGCTGATTTGCCAATTTTGATGTCTCTTTTTAAAGGAGGAACTCAAACTTGCAGGAAGTGTGTCTTACATCTGAGAGGGAGTCAGAACCATTGGAGACTTGTACTAGCTCTGTGCAACTTTGCATGTTTTCTTTCTGCGTCTCTCTTGGAGGTATTTCCTTGCAGTCCCTGTGACTCAGGTGTAGTGCAGTGGTCCTACAGCACAAATCTTCCACTATAGCCATCTCTGGTTTGTCTACCCCTTGCTCCCATTAAGGCCAGCCAGTTTCCTTCCTGCAATACGTTCTTCCTTGCAGAATACTCTGACTCCTTCCCTATTGTGTCTGGTAACTGGCACAAGCCATCTGATCCTTGAACTACGGAGATCACTTGTAAGGGTATGGGGAGGATGCTGCTAATCTGTTTCAGGAAAGCCTGAGTTTGACTCCCCTTACCCTAATCCTAGGCATTCTGCTCTGGGGGTATTATATTTTTCTACATTCCAGTCAAGGAGAGGAAAGAGGCAATGTTGTTCTCTGGAAAGGCTGACAGACCATCCCATGGGCACAGTCCGAAAGCACTTTGTACACCAGCAGTTCTATTACTTATACACTTGATGATTGCACAAAGGTTGCGTGGTTTCAGATTTCTTAACCGTAACCCTTTCTGGAATATGGAGCCAAATTTTTGTCCTTGGTAGATCACTAAACCCTCGAAGTTGTAAATGGGATCAGCATTTGACCTATTTCTTACTATTTTTCTTTATAAGAAAGTAACTTGGGTATTAGGTTCATGTGAATTTTTTTCTTTAAATATATACTTAAAAAGCAGAAGAATGCAAAATTAGCTTCAGTAAAAACCTAATTTCTATGCTGTTAATAAACACTGGATATGTGCCCATAGATAACTTCAGACTTCTAATCAAAATTGAGTCCTAGCACTTAGAATGCTACTCAAGCTTCCCTAATGAATGATGATTTGCCTTGGCAGCTAGTGACCAAGGCTCCATTAAACAAAATGTATATTAATATTCTCCTGGCTGAGTAATGGTCTTCACTGTCAGTATGCTGAATTAGCTCTGCAGAGACATTTTGAAGAAACTCGTGTTCAACAAAGTGGAGTGTAATGTGTGCATCTTTGGGCGACATATGTATGGTAGGTACCTTAAGGGAGATTCTATGTTCAGTAACATACCTTCAAATAAGAACAGGAAAGTTCTTGGATCTCTGGGGCTCCTATATTGCCATTTATTTTCCATCAGTGGTACCTAACTGTGTAGATCCTGATACTACATGTGTGTAAATGAGTATCTGTGTGTGTCAAAGGGAATAAAGGGGAGTGTGAATCTTCAAAGATTGTCAGATTTAGAAAGGGCAAATAACTGGTGGTGTGGTTTTGAGTGACTGACCCTTGGGATCTGTCATGTACCACCCTTCAGGACACGTATTTCCAGTTATTTCTGATCACCCTGTTTGGTAGGTTTCATGTTCTTTCATGCTTTGCCTAAAGGAAAAAGATTATTCAACTATTAGGTCATCTTGTACAGCTGCTTGTCTTTCTCAAGTCTCCTCTTTTCCAGAAAGGTACTTCAACAAAATTGTAGTAGAGATTCCTAAAGGATGAGATACCGTCGGTAAGATTACAATTAAAGCCAGCACAAGACAGCAGTCTGTCACACCATAACAAGAAAAGGTAGATTTCTTCTGCAGCTGCTTTATGTAGCATCTTTTTGACATTCCCTAACAGATTAAATGGCAAAAGTTTTTGTCTGCCTTCCAGTGCTTGCATTTGTGCAAAAGTTTTTGTACCATTAGCTATGGTACAAGGTACCAAAGCTCCAGCAAAGACAGTAATTCTGAAAAAAAGGTGTCTATTTATATGGATGGTTTTGCCAAAGGTCTGAGATAGCAAAAGCCTTTTAGCATCAAGCAAACATGATGTCACCAAAACATTAATTCCTGCTCTGCCTTTTCACCTCACAGCTATATTGCTTTACCCTATAATAGCTTTAATGTTCAAACACTGAGAAGACTCTTGTGGTGATTCAGGATGTCAGAGGTATTCAGCAGGTGGCATTCCTCACTCTCTGTTGATATGGTATCAAAGTGCAATACATAAACCTGTCTTCATGAGAATCTTCTTGTTGACTTTGGAGGTTGGAGGTGCAAGGCATGTTGTGGTTGGGCATTCACAGTTTGGAGGACAGTACTAGCAATCAAATTAGGTTTACTTCCTGCTGATTGCTCCACACTGGGTAAGATATCTGTCATGAAATAAGCTGGCTCTGTGTGGACTGTGGGTCCTGGGAGCACTGCCTATCTTCCTGCAGGAGCCCTGGGCAGTTCCTGACACTGAGACCCAGAAAGACATGAGTACCCATGCATTCTTCCTGCAATTCCCCCTTTCCTTCCATCTCCACACTGCAAATATAACCTGGATATGCAGCCTGGCTTGTCTTTGAACTAAAAAGCTGGTCTCTTAGGTGCTCTTTGCAACAAACCTGCTTTGCTGACCCAGAAACCAAGAAGTATTTCATTTATCACCTGTGGTTTTGCCTTTGTCCTGCAGCTGATTTCTAGTGCTGGGTGGTGATCCATCATCTTTGAATCATTCTTTCCTAACTGCTGTCACTGTCTGTGACTCCACCCATTGTATTGTAGTGCTTTCTCTGGGAGCAGGTGCATGCCCTGATTCCTCCATCACATATTCATAGTCTTGGACCGTGGAAAGTTTTATGTGGATGTTACTTCTAGGGGAGAAAATGGACAGACAGAGACAAGTAACTGTGAGCAGCAATAGATGTTGTCCTGACACCTGACTAGGGGCACATTCCTCAAGCTCTTTTCAGTGCTCTTAAGGCACTAATAGACCTTAATAGCACAGACCAGCCTCACCTGGGCTCTCCTCTGCCAGTGTGTCCACGGGCCCTATTTGAACACTGCCCTTACATTTAACTCTTGCCTGAACTGTGTTGTGATGCTTGCTTGCACTCAGTTTTGTCTCTGACCTGGTCTCCTGGGTGGACCTCCTGCTCAAGACTGGACCTTGGAACATGCCCTGGACCTCAACATGCCCAAGAGGGGATTGTCACTGGAGCATGTTATCCCTACTCAGTTCATGCCCTATGCCCTGTGGAATGGCACCTTAGGTGGAGAGGGCACTGCTTGCACTGGGATCACCTCTTACTTCTGACTTACCCTGTCTCATAAAGCAACCCTGCTCTTCCTGTTCTCTGACAATCTTGGCAGGAATACTCATGCGAAATTTCAGTAAGGAATTATCTTGTGTGCTGTTTGGTTATCTAATTTTACTGTGTCTTGTTCAAAAAAATGCAAGTTGTGCTTACTATGAAGCAATAGTTAATGTCGATTCTTCCTGTGGTATGAGGTATGGGGCTCTAGAATCGGAAGCAAATAATGATGAGGATGATGGTCCACCTAGGTTGGGTGTGTTGCCAAGGTTAAGTGAGCAGATGAGGTCACTTGGCTTGTTCAACTTAGATAAGGCTGAGGGATGACCTCATTGCAGTCTACAACTTCCTCAAGGGGGACAGTGGAGAGGGAGGTACTGATCCCTTCTTTCTGGTGACCAAAGGCAGGACACAAGGAAATGGGAAGTTCAGATGGGAAATTATGGAAAGCTTATTCAGTAAGAGGGTGGTCAGTCACTGGAGCAAGCTGCCCAGGGAAGTGATCACAGCACCAAGCCTGTCAAGAGTTCAAGGAGCATCTGGAGGATGCTCTTAGTCATACGGTTCAGTGCTTGATGGTCTTGTGAGGAGCAGGGAGTTGGACTTAATGATCTTTCTGGAGCTCTTCCAACTCAAGATATTCTATGCTTCTATGTTTTGCGAAGCCCAGGACACTTCCTACTGGCTGTATGGAGGCCTTGCTGTTACAGGAACAAGCATTTCCATAAGGAAAATGAACAGTATATGGAAGGCCACATTTGCTGATCTAACTTTAGTCATCATTTTAGAAGGACAGAACAATTCACAACCAGTTGGGTATGAGGAAGTGATGCTGCTTCCTCAGTGTCACTTATCACAGTCTTCATGAGTTGGCAGGACTTCTTGCATGCTCTTTTCCCAACTTTGGTTGTCTGCAGGTTGGTTGGCTATGCTGCTGAACCCCTAACAGGGCCTCTGACCATGGAGGGCAGCCCAGTAGCACAAGAGAAGGTACACTGGTGTCCACTGATGAGGGAATTGGAAAAAGGGCATTTCAACACATGGGCTTACACACAGGGCCTCTGTAATCTTGCTAATATATCCAATTCCATGGACTGCAGGAGGAGCTGAGTATCCTGTGTGTGTTGTCTGTAGGCTTACGCTAACAGTGGGCATCAGCAGCTAAACCAGACATGGATCAATGAGCGGTGCTCTCCTCCCCTCTTCCTCTGAATCCACAGCCACAGCTTGGAACATGTTGCAATTGTCAGTCATTGTATTGGCAGCAAATTACTGAGCACCTTAGAGGAAAGAAAAGTACGTGTACCATCAAAGGTTAATTTGTAAAACATAATTGGCCCATTGGCCTGCAGAAGAACTCCACAACAGTTACTCTGCAAGGAATTTTCCTTGAACATTCAGCAGGCTTCAATGGTGTAAAAATTGGGTTAGGTATCCCCTGAGCAAGGAACATGGCAATGACCGTGTCTTAAGAGGCAGCCTAAGCCTTAACCCATATCTAGGTGATACACAACTCACTCGAGAGCTATGGAGGTGTTGGAGTCTCTTTTCCTGTGTTTTTGTCTTGCAGTGGTGCTCTTTGCTGTCTGATTAGATGCAAGCTCCAGTTGTTCCCCCAGGACTAGAGAATCTGGGACAGTTCACTCTCGGGACTCAAGACACGATGTCCACACTGTAGCCTTCTCAGTGGGAGAGTTTATGTCGGGTTTTTCTCCTCACTATCTGCTTGCCTATTTGGCTAGCTGGAGGAACTTCAAATACCTGAGTCTGCCATGTCTTTGGTATATTGGACTGGTTGGCCAGCAGGATCAAAGGTTACTGGGAAGAGACTAACTCAAGTTTATGCATACACATAAACATACAGAGCATACCATTACATTAGACTTGTTGCCTTAGGAAACTAAGCTACAAGTAGCATAAGGTGTAGTAGGATTAGATGAAAAATGGTATTTTTTATCACATAGCAGGATAGTTAAGTTTGGACAACTGATGGTTCAGTGATATCTGAACATATATATACATAGAGAGATAGAATTAATGCAGAACAAAAGGGGACAAAAGAAACCCGCCTTGAAAATACATACAAGTTGCTACCATACTTTTTGTAGTGTGGGTGTGCTTTAGTACAACACACACACACAAATGTATGTCCAATGTGTATAATTTAAAGTATAGTACTTAAAGCAAGTAGAATTCTCCTTGCAGAATTAGAGAACAGTATATTTAAGATTTGTGGTGGAAGTCTGTTTTTAAACCTACCTAGTAAAGCATTGTCCTGGCTATACTGGATAGCAAGTCAATCCACTGTGTTTTCTTTCAGAATCGAATTCAATTTCAAATGTCCAAAACACAGCCATCTAGCAATGGCCAAGTGGATTTGTCCAAAGCATCCCCTTACGGATGATTATAAGTTACGTTTGGCTCTGCTCCTTGTTTCACATGGAATAAGATGCTGCGGCTACTCCTCTAACCTACACACTGTCATAGTGGTCATGATGTGGTTACAGAATTTCCCACTGCTCCAGAGCTGTTGCGTGGATGTCAGATTAGGACAAGACGCTGTTCCCAATGCTCAAGATTTGCTTCATGCCAAGGCTATTTCTGGGTGAGTTGGCTCTGCAGAGAATTCCTCCCCAGCACTCGATAGGCTTTCGATGCTCTAGGAATTAGGTTAGGTGTCAGCTGAAATCTGCAGTCCTGTCTGGTGTAATTGTAAATGACTGATGTTAAGTTGCAAACAGCAGAAATCAGCTACTAAAATTCATCATGACTTATAGAATACTTGGTAGGTAGTAAAATAATAATTCATAAAAGCAAGAATGACAGTGTTTAATTCTGAATGACATCTATGGAGCTATTTCCTTTCTTTGAAGTATCAAAAGTACTAAGTACTTGTGTCCTCCTGAGTTCAGTGTAGACGTTTCTGAAGGCAGCTGTGAATATATTTACCTCTCCAAAACTGAGAAAGCCTATGGTAAGTGCAAAATACTGTCAAGTCTGTTTTGCATTCTATCGATTAAGGTTTTGATGTCTGTCTTCAGGTTTATGCTATCACAGAGTAGGTAAGGCAAAGCATTTTCCCCAACCCTTAACTATGTCATAAACTCCATAGGCTTGTAAGCAGTAGTTATTCTCATGGCATTCTCTAATGTAGTAAGTAGAAATATGCCTAACAGAGAAGAGAAATATCTTTCTTAAAGACAAATTCAGTACAATGAATTGCTAATAGAATAAGTTTTACTATAGAATCATAGAATCATAGAATAGTTAGGGTTGGAAAGGACCTTAAGATCATCTAGTTCCAAACCCTCTGCCATGGGC
>JASSUY010033497.1:0-43178 GCA_032466535.1 Forpus xanthops
CTTGCAGCAGGTGATCCTTGAATATCAGCCAACAGTCTTAGGCCCCCCTGCCCTCTAGGGTTATATCCCATGGAATCTTACTGAGCAGTGGCAAATGCTCCATCCCTGGCAGTGTTCAAGGGCAGGTGCACACAGCCTTGGGTGACACAGTCTAGTGCACAGCATGCCTGCCCAGGGCAGAGGGGCTGGAAGTAGATGATCTTAAGGTCGTGCCCAACCCAAACCATTCTGTGATTAAGCAGCAGCTGGACTTACTAAAAAGGGAGATCTCTCTCAGAGCAAAAAGCCATCCTCTTTCTCCGCTGGTGGGACAATGGGAAGGAAGAGCAAATGTATATCAAATTGAAAGCTGAAGACTTACATAACACAAATTTCCACTACAGCATAGTGAAATCATTTTGACAAGGAGGTCTTTCCACACATACCAGGAACGAAGCTTCAGACTTTAGCTGTGTCTAGGACTTACCAGTGGTCCTAGAAAACAGTTCTGTACAAGGGTACCAAACACTAATAAGCAAGCTTCAGCTTTGCTTGTTTGATGTGTATGAGGTAAAAACATCAAGACATCATTTCATATATACTTGTAGGAGAAGAAGATTAATTGGTTGCCAGTATTCTAGATCTTCCATGTTTCTGCCATATGTTCTAACACATATCCTAGATTTAGAAGACAAAACATCTTTGTGGAGAAAGACTGTGAAAGTAAAAAATCCCTCTGTTGAATATAGAGAAAAGTAAACGTCATTTACAGAATACGTAATAGAAGCTGTAGTTCTAATTTTCATGACTGATCTTCACCTGACTCCTAACTAGCATGAAAATATTTAGAATCACCAATAACATGTTGGGAAAAACACAGCTGTCATTATATCTACCAGCTCAAAGGTTCGGCATAATATGTCACCAGGAGTAAAATACAAAGGGTGAAGTTAGGGATTGGAACACCCCATCTACTGCAGAGACATGGACAGATAACTGCATAAACAAGAAAAGGGGACTTGGAAAAGGAAAGTATAGCACAAACTATCTTCAAAAAAGTCTCCATTCCAGACACTGCCCTTTGTTTTGTGAGGCAGTGTGATGACAAACAAAGGTACGTGCTCCAAGTCAGCCATCAGGACCATGAAACACCAAGTACAAAGTGTGGGTGTAGAATTGCTTAGATTTAAGGTGGTGACAGCTCAATGAAGCTCTGAAAACGATCAGAAGAAAATAAGGATCTAAATGGAACAACTCATAAGGGCACCATGAAATAGACATCAGTCTGTTCTTTTCTTTGGCATGCAAGGACATAAAAAAGAATGAGTAAAAGTGAACCTGAGTATAAGGACATTACTAGAACAAGGTTTCTACTCTCCTCTGACAGAAAACATATAAGATCTTATTTAACAGTTTTTCATTTGGTCACTGCCAGGAACAGTGAACCTATCAGTACCATGTATCCCAAAACAGCTTTTACCTGAGATCCAGCTGCAGGAAAAGTTACACCTTCTTCTTTTAAAGATTTAATAGTTGCAGATATTAAGCTACATTGTGGGTCTTTCTGAAATTCTTCTGACCACTCCACCATTAGTGTTTTTAGCTTTTCACATACTTTTGGATGAGCCTAGAAGACAAAATCGCATAGAAAAGGATACTTGTACCTCAAAATGAGAAGAAAGAATTGTGTCCTCTCATCAAAACTGATACCAAAACCATTTTACTATAACTAGCCCTATTAACCATCTTGATTTAGAAAATTTGGAAAATAGAGCCTAGGATATATGATCTTCTATACACTGATTCTGACCTTACAGTTAACATGTTGAGCTTCTGGAACATCATCCTTTCTTTGGAAAGCTGGTATTGCAGTTTCTAACACCATTACCCCAGTGCAGCGACAGAATGCAGGCAGTTCAGGTTTCCCTGGTTCTAACAAACAACTGATTATTTTAAATCAGGGCTACTTCAACCCTTACAGCAATCCTTGGAGGCAAATTCTCTTGCATTACCACAGCTTCGATCTTACAGGCATCTCACCTACCTATGCTGCTGTTACTTTAGTCAATTTCAGGTGGTTAAAGATGGTTAAGCAAAAGGACTGACAAACTTTTTGACTTTCAAATGTTAGCCATGTTTCCACCTCAATAGTTTTGAAGAAATTCAGGCTCTCTACTACATTTATCCCAACTTTTCTGCATCTCCATGTTAGTTACCCTCAGTTATACCTTCACTACTTCTAATTTGTATTGTTATTCCCCTCCCAACCACTTAAGTTGGTCCAATATAAGATACCATCTTATAACCTCTGCTGTCTTCTCACATGCCAGAACACATTTCTCCCTGCTGACTTCTCAGGTGATAGGATCTCACAAAAATCTGATCTTTGTACCATCCCTGTATATATGTATGCATGTTTCCTTGACTAGGATTATCTCACAAAAAGGAATTATGCATCATGTATGCATTACATACAGTGCCACCAAGCCCACAGCACAGGTCATTCTATTAGCTCCTCAGTTAGTAACCAAGGTGCAGAGACACAGCCTGTTAAAGGAAGATAGTGGAAGCAAAACAAGATCAGGTTCGTGCTCTGACAGCAGTCTCTCTGGCTCCCACATTCTTCTCCAGCCTCAAGTACAACAGAGCCCCTACAGCGCCCCTTTCTCTACAGGACTTATAGCTAAAATCCATGTAGGACCACTGATTTTATTCACCACTGCAAATTTTAGGTGTTAACAACCTGACCCGAAGTCATAATCCACCTTCAGAAAAGGTCAGTCATGTGTTACTCTACTGCATGGTTAAAGAACACCTTTCTGTAATATTAAACATCAGTGGATGTTAATCCTGTAATAGCCTTCAAAAATTTACTGGAGCAAAAAGGGCAACTCTTGAATAGAGCAATTAGTACATGTGACAGTCATGCCAACACTACAAGGATAAACATGGACCTTCAGACTCCTTACACTTTCTGGTTTTGTTGACAGCTGATGAAAAGACAAACGGTTTGAACCAAAAGCATTCAAGCTAACCTCAGGATACTTGCTGGTGAATAAGCATTCAAGGGCTGCTGAGCTTACCTACATCTGTTTCACTTGGCTTGTCTGGGTAAGAGCCTGGGGCTTCACAAAAGCAGCGCACGGCCAAGATTTCTCATTTGAGTGTGGTTCAGATCACACTGTAAGCCCGTGCCTTATATGCAAACATATGCTGAACAGTAAGAACACTGACAGATCTAGGCTCAAGGATGCATTCAATTGAAAGAAGTATTGCAGCTTGAGAGGCTCAGTGTCAGCACAGAGATGTTTGTTACACTTGCCTGAGCTGATTTTCTTTCAGAGAAGAGGGAGAAAGTACATTTTTATCTGCCCTCTGAAGATTATGCCTCCAAGTGGGCCAGGGACATGGGTAAAACAAGTCTTTCCCAACAACAAAATAAATTATGCTCCAATAGAGCACTCTTCAGTGTGATTAAAGGTTTCCTTTTATATCCCCAAAGTGTTGTCAAACCATGAAGGTCAATGTTCTGTTTCAGAGTGGACCACGGCTATTGAGAACAAAGGGGACGACTGTAAGACCTATTTTTCCATACAAAGCAAGAAACAGAGAAGCTGTGAACTCATTTTGCTTCCCAGTAATTTTATTAGTTCCCTTAATTGCTTTGTTCAACCTCTGATGATTTCAGGCCTCCAAAATATTTGAAGACTAAACGCTTTTTAACCCATTAGCATTTTTGTCTTCAATTGGAGCAATAATTAAGGGGAAAACTGTTTCTGCTCATTCGCTTCCTTACATCCAGATTTAGTTCTCATGAGCTGCTTGATCCTAACCATCTAGATCTTCATTTCCTGGTTACTTCCTCATTTAACATTCTGAGAGCCTCTAGCAACTAAGCAAGTTGTCTGAAGACTTTATCCTTTTCTTTGTAAAAATGGAATTCAACTTCCTCACACTTTTCACTTTGCACTTAAAACTCTCTTCAAGAAAAGTTGCCTTCACCATTACGAAACTACCTGAGCTTAGGAAGAGCCACAGATTTCAATTAGAATTGCTTATGTAATTTTTTAACAATTTGGAGTGGTATTATAAGTCTGTCACTTCTTTAAGACATTTCATAGTAAAAATCAAAGTACACAAATTTCAGTAACGAGACAGTCAGCACTATCTGCAGTTGTACCAAAACTAGAAAATGCATATTAACTACATTAGTTCTGCCAATTCTTTGCTATGCTGAGACAGAGCAAAGAAGTTACTAAAATCATCCTCCCCCATTACTTAAGATTATGAAAAATTACCTTATTTATAATACCTCGAGCTTCACTAGCAAAATCCCGAGAACATACTTCTAAGTGAAATATTTTCCCACAGTTTGATACACAGGCTCCTAAAAGCTGACAACAGAAATAAAATTGTGAAAGCACATGACAGCAATTGAAATAACCCAAAACAAAAGCATACATAAATAGCTAAATGTAATAATCTGTTCCACATGCACTCTGACCTCTACTGATGATATACAAAGGTATTAATTGATAAGCACACATTTAATAGCCTCATACATTAAAGAATATAAAAGTTGGTTTTTTTTTTAAATGGTGATTGTCCACTCACTGTAAGTGCTTGCAAAGCCACGTGGGGAACTTTGTGATTTACTCTCTTCATGATGGCTTTAAGGCAATCCTTTGCTCTGAAAAAGCAGAAAAGAAACTGTTAGTGATAAAAGTTACTGACATACTCTGTAGAATGAATGACACCAGGTAAAGAAGTAACAAAACCTAAACTTTTCACAGAGCTTGTCTGGAAAAAGTACTGAACAACTTGCTTGTTCTTACGTGTATTGGACTGGAACAGACCCCATTTTTACAATGGCATTTTGTATTCATTTCTGTAAAACTGCTAACAGGTCATAAAGGAAGCTATTGTCATTAAGCTGAGGAAAATGAAAATTTCCAATGAATTGAGGATTTGAAATAGGTAATGAAAGTCTACATAAAAGAACAAGCAGCAGTGATGATTAAATATATATTTTTAGTGGCTACTGTAAAGGGTCTCTAGATCTAATATAAAAATCGTGCTCACAGGTTGTCAGCTCTGGGATCCCATTTTCAAGAGTCTAAGGACACATGAAGATTTTATAATTTCTTTTGGCAAAATCTGAGACAAGTATAGAACAAGAATTAGTGTTCCAAATGTTACTCTACTAAGGAGTTCCATACTTAAAATGAGCATTACTGGCATGCATGATCCACAGGTATGCTAAGGTATACATACAGCTTCATTAACAATATTCTTTAGAACCCCTAAAATAAAGAAATCTCTATGTAAACAGCTGATGCTGTATCTTTACAACTAATATCACCTGCAGTGTACTTGAGCTACTCTATTATCCAAGTACAGGAATGTTTCCACAAGGTCTTATGCCTTCATGTCACCCAGCAAACTTGGTTCAAGCAGCCACTAAGGATCTGCTTCCTCAGTCACCTTACACAGGCACAAGGGAAAGACACTGATCAAAACTGGTGGACCAAAAACCTACCATCCCTCCTACAGCAATGCATGCAGTCCTCCTCCCTTCCTGACTTGAGGCTTCAGCAGTCATGCATGGCTCAGATCAAGAAGATGATCTGGCTGAGCACATTAGTTGTAAGATCATTGCCAAGATCAGATTACCAGGAATCTAGCACAAGGGGCTAGAGGAAACATTTTACAACCCTCTTCAATGCAAATTTTCTCTCCTGTCAGTTAAAGCTGTCATGGAATTGCAACCTTCGGAAAAAGTTAAAAAGGCCTGTGTGAAGATGAAGCCAAAACTGTTTAAACCGTTCTGCTGTTAACAATGAAAAAGATGTTCGTTTCAACTTACTTGTGTGTACAGTAGTGAGAGTTTATGCCACTACATTGAACAAGGTAAGAAGCTGCATCTATATTCACATTTTGGTTAAAGCAGTACTTTAGTTTTGAAACAAATTTTCTGATCATTCCCACGTGTTGCACATTTAGTTCACAGTGGGAGTTTTGTGCATGCAAATATACTTCCTTTCAGGAGAAAATCCAGAAGCTACTCTGTGCACACCTAATGTGCTCCAGCCTCTCAAGAAGCTATGAGAGTCAGAGCCACTGACAGGATCTGCAGACAAATTTTCACCAATGCTGGCATGGATATCAAGTTCAGTAGAAGAGATTAAACCTATAATGAAGAGGGGAAAAAAAAAACCAATGTCCTGACCTGCAAAACTAGATGCATGCAGTGGCTTCAGCACAGGCTACTCTGGTTTTATGCTCCAGCCCTACTGCACAAAGTTACTCAGCAATGTCCATAAAGCCAAAGTAGTATGGTTTTACTCCTAATAGAGTATGTCTGGTCATAGTTAATGCACAAATAATGCAACAAATTCAACCTACCTATTGTTAAGCAATATTATTATTTAAGAGTAGATGACAATATTTATTATTTTTGAAAGATGGCTCTTGATAAAGGGCAGGAGGGAATAAAACTACACAAACCTGAAGTAAAATAGCAGTAGTGGTATTTAAAATTTAGAATTCAAGGGGGGCTGCCTATACAAAAATAATACATTAAGATCTAATTACATATTTTTATATGTGCATATATTTTGCATGTGTAATTAAAAATACATTGTCTTACAGTCTCCCCTCCTCCCAAAAAAGTAGATTTAAAACAGCTCCCTCTACAAAAGTCTTTTGGCACAGCAAAAGATAAAACAGATTTTTAATAAAGAACTCAAAGGACATCTTACACTTCTTTTCTTCAGGATGAAACATTCTCACAACAGAATTGCTGTTCCCTTTGGGAGGCAATTAATATCAGAAAAACCCAAACCAAACCATTTATCAGTGTAGCAGTCTTAAGCTTTACACACAACTCATAAAAATTCTAGGACCATTTAAGAATTCAGCATATGCACTAATTCAGGTTTACTTCAAAATTGAAAACAACGTTACCACTCAAAAAGATTATACTGAAATTCAGCAAATACTTTCAGCTCTTCTAAAATCACTGATCTACCACTTATGTTTCAGTATTACCACTTAGGCTAAACTGATTCAGATTGTGTTTTGATCCCCCCTTTTTCTTCCCCCCTTCTTGCTCCATCAGTCTCAATCTTCCTAATGAATAAACACAGCCAAGTTTCTCATCTTAAATAGCTAACTGTCCTTGCTAAAGAATTTTCTGCAAAGAAACTAGTTTACTTTTCCTACTGGCACAGTTGCTTCTCAAAATTTATGCAAGATCATTAAATATGAATAACTCGTTCCACTGTGCGAAACGCCATGAAAATTGGAATGCACTCAGAATATACAAACTGCTCTACTAGAAACCTGTTGGAACATTTATTTCAAAAAATTTTAAAGCCAACTACATATATCTGTCGAGCTTGCAGAGGCGGAGTGGAAGCACTTTTTGCATAGCTGACTAAGCTGAGCATTTTGAGACTCGTTTCTCTCTGAAACAGTATTATTCACATAAACACGAAACTGCATGTCATAACTCTGAGGTACAGCTTACCCATTAGGAGTACTTCCAACTTTGTCACATATGTCCATAATAAGACCCCAGTCCTCACTGGTGTTACATTCATTTGTAGCTTTTTCTGCAAAGAAGAACAAGACTAATGAAGTGTAATACCCTACTAGGTTCAGATTCTAGTCAACAGATGCTTTCTCAGCCATGCCAAAAAAAAGGAGACTTCACACACAGATTACTGAGAGGCAGCATCTTCTACATATCAGCACCAACTTTTGCTCTCTTGTAAAGTGTTACGTAGTTTTCAGCACTGGACTAAGAGATGTGATAAATATTAAAAAGTTCCAAACATAGAAGAGACTCTCAAGTGTAATGTTGTAAATGATGAAAAAGAAGCTCCTTCTGTACAGTTCATTTAGTTACTCCAGGTTTAAGCCACAGCCCTAGTTTAGAGTTTGCTTAAGGTCTTCTAACATTTGCATGTCATTAAATATTTCACATTTCAATATCCAACTATAAAATTAGATATTCCAAGGGGGTATGGGAGGAAATATCTCTTCAGAGCTTCAAAGGAAAGCCATCTCCTCATTCAACACTCTTATTTTAATAACATTTTTCTACCAGATTTTTCAGGAAATCTGAACACCAAAGCACGTGTTGAGGAAAACAAATGCCATGGAAGGCTTAATAAAAAAAAAAAAAACCACACACAGAAAGGGGCAACAAAACCCAGACTGCTCTATCATCAAAAGAACGCATCCTTAATTAATACTTGCAGCACATAATTCTAAGTATTAAATGCTAAGGCTTAATTTTATTTGTGCTTTAAGGTTTTCAGAGCCAATTTAATCACAAATAAATACAGCAGTTCTATTAAAATAGCTTAGAAAGAGCAAATTAAATATTTTGTATGTTGCATGTGCAACCTTAGGATTTAAGTTTAACCCATCAATTGAATATTCTAATTAAATTCAAATATAGGTGCCTTTAGATTTTTGTTACATATTAATCCTATCAAAATGCAATTTATAGTCATAGCAATATCACAATCAGTACTTCTACTTACTTTGGTAAGAGAGGCCTCTAAGTCTCTTTGGGACAGAGTAATTTAAATACTATTTAGAAGATTAAAGCAGAACATACTGGTCACTCACTATTAATGTGATGGTATCCTGTGACAGCAGCTGTTCCAAAATTACAAGGTTTGCTGACAGCAGTATTACTGCATGATAAACTCAATTTCATGTGTGCAATTAAGCATCTCTGACAATCTGCTTCACTATTTAGTTTTGCCGTACAAAGCTGTGATGATACTCAGGCTGGCTCATCAGAATGCCTTCCACAAAAAAACTGCAAGCATGCCAGCCAACAGCACCCCTGAAACCTTTTATTATAGATGTAAAAGTAGATCAAGAAGGAAGAATGGAAATTTGTAATTCTGGACATAGGTTATCTTCACAGGGTAGACTAACTATTTACAGGAAGCCAATATTTTGTTGAAAGCACAAATGGTGCAAATATTGTGAATTACTGTCCCCACAGCACAAACCTTCTCAAAAACCTACCAACAAAGGCCATCATTGTTAAACTTTCCTGTAAGTATTTCAGCATTTTTAGACACTAAAAAAATTGCTTGTCCTTGGGAAAAAATAAGTGCCTGCAATTATAAACACTTTTAATGTTTGACTTATGCATGTTTTCTGGATGTGTGAATCCCAGGTACTGAACAATCAAAGGAGAACAGCATAACACAATGTTTGGTGCACACAACTTCAGTCTGTTAAAACTGCTTTTTAAAAGCATCGACTTGCATGTCTCTGTCCCAGTGGTATGAATCCTCCCATCAAAACTTGTCAGTCAACTTAATCCATCTCATCAAATGACAGGAGTCATCAGTTGTGTGCATAAAGCCAGCCCTCCAATGACAAATAGGACAGATGCCTATAAAACAGACTGGGGACGTTATTTAATGGCACTGCCTGGCTTCACCCTGATCTGAAACCTGCCTCTCCTCTGAAATTCTTGGAATATTTCAAAGATGCTTTTTTCCACAGATCTCCCTCTTCCATGAGCAGAGAGGGAGTAAATTGTAAGAAATAACAGTAGGCCAACAAAAAAGATATTGAATCCACGAAAACTGAGGTTGTGTTTCACACCTGAGCTTTCAGAACCATAAAATGGCACAAACAGCAACAGCCAGTGCTGTATGTGGTCTCCTCCAGCTCTCAGCAATGCCTACTGATTAAGGAGGGTGCAAGCTAATCTGAGACACTGAAGCGCTTCCATATGTGTGGGCACAGCAAGGGAAGCAAGCCTAAAGACAGGTATCATCATTCACGTTAGCTCTGTCTCTCATTTCATTCGCTCCAAAATCCCAAAGCCGGACCTCCATTTTTCTTCCACACTCCCTTCTCTTTTCCTTCACTACTCTCCTTTCAAAGTGGAAAACATATCAAATAGTTTACTTTTGGAGAAATTACTAAAAAAAAAAAAAAAAAAAAAAAAACACACCACATAATTGTATCCACAAAATACATCTAAGGTGCTTTTAGTGGACACACCTGATTTGCTAGTAAAAAGCTCTCTTCTAATATTACAGCAAAGAAACAAACTGAAATAGAACTCAGACATAAAAACATGTAGGAAATTTAACATTAATTTGCTTGTTTACAAGTCAGTCAAATATAAGCTTGTAAACTGACTCCCCTACATAAACACTGGAAAACCAAGCACCTCACTTTGTACATGCTGTCATGAAGAGCCAAGAAAAAGATACCCTGCAAAGAGTAACAGATAAGGAACAGGGCAAAACGGGTAGTGGTGCAGCTCTGTGAGGCTCCAGCTCCTTCAGTCTGCTGGGACCCATCAACACCTCTCTTTCCCTTATGGTGTTTGTTAGGTAGACACAAGTGTCACTTCTGTCCTCTACAAAGGGCTCAAACATGCTTGCCAGACTAGATACACTGAAATGCTTCCCAGCCCTTAGGGGAAATCAAAATCAGCTTTGACCACCATGACAGATGTTCCATCTGTCCTGATCAATTCTTCCACTGTCAATAGGAAAATTTTAATGTCTACCAGGCTTCACTGTGGAGTTTTCAACACTATACCTTGTATACCTCGCATAGCTACGACGATACTTAGCCCTTCTTACTCACAGTTCCTTGCTTTTCCTCCTCTCCCCAGCCAGCATGTTCATGTATGGGGGCATGTTAAATGCAAACTCCCTCCCTTCTTCTATCTACGTGCTGTTTCTAGGAGCAGATGTAGTCCCAGTGAGAATAAAAAGGCTGCCCTACAGCAAACTCACAACTTTTGAGGTTTTCTTCCTTGCCAGCATGACAAATTTAACAGCATCTGGTTTTCAGCTCAGCATGAGCTCCAGCTGAAGAATCATCTTGAAGGGTAATTACTTCAGAGATGCCAAGACATGGACTTTGATCAGAAGAAGCAGATATGGGAAGATGTATTTTCCAAGACTTCCAGTGCTAAGAGAATATCAAATTAAAAAAAAAAAAAAAAAGCTATGACTTACACTCTGCAGTCTTCCAATGAAGGAACACCAGACTCCTGCTTACTTTTACAGAAATAACGATAAAAGCAAAATACGCTTCTTTTTATCACTGCTTGGTTTATTTTTAAAAACCACCAAAGAATAAAAACCACAATTGAAAATTTTTAATTGGATCAGTTCCCTGATCTGGTTTGCCATGCAGCTGCACAAAAAACTATGCCAACATGAAAGAGGAGATAGCACTAAAATGAGCATCTGGGAAGAGGATGGGAACTGTTTACTGATATTACTGCCAAAATAAGAAATGCTTGTAAAGGTACTGCCTTAAAACACTGTCACCAGCTCTTCCAGAGAAGAAGGTAATGTTTTACCCCTGCATGCTAAACTCAAGTTTTTCAGGACTGTTCCTCTACCACACAACATCCAGAAGCTGAGTGGAACGCTGGCCTTTCCAGCTAAACTGCATTAGTTCTTTTTCCCTTTTTTTTCCACAAAAGTGGTATGTACTACACAAGAAATAAAACCAAAAGACAAGGGGAGGAAAAAGAATACTATAAGGACTGCAACTGGACAACACATGGCAATACTCAAAAGCCTCCCTGTTTACATCTTTTCAAACACAAAATCCTCAGCCTTTAAAGATCCTGGCATAATGTCAAAGTGTCACAGATCTGCATTTGTCATTAAGTACGCTACCACATGTTCACTCTTACAGGCTTGAAAACAACACACAAAGCTCACAGCCTCCAGACTCTGTAGCTTCTCTTGTGGCCTGCTGCAATTTCAGCATTGCACAACCAGTATCATGTTCCAGGTTCGCAAGTAAAAAAGCAACATATCCCATTTTCAGTATGATGAGAACTCTGGGTACGTTCGGATCTATATTCACGATGACAAGAAGCAAAGAAAACAGCAAGAGCAATCAGGGCAATCTTAAAATACCTTTATGAACTTGAAAAGGGAGGTAAAAAGGAAACTGCAAGAACCTCACAGCTCCCAGAATTTCCCAAACATGATACAAATACCCCAAAAGTTCTCTGGAAGTCTCTAGCAAGGTAACCAACATAATAACTTTGAGTAATACCAAAAGTATATCTCACTATTATACAATGCAGATCTCTCACTGACTGCTTCTGCTGAAAATCTGTATCCTGTTTAACATATAGTGTAAGCATTTGACACTGACACAGCAAAGTCAGCCATCCCGGTCTGATGACAGCTCCATCTCTACACTGCCTAACACATACGACCTTCAAACCTGCAAAATATTTTGTTATTTCAGTCCTGAATTCCCTGGAGCCAGGTTTGCCAACAGTGTCAAACATGCCTGTTAAAAAAACATAAAATACTAGTGAGCAACAATTATTTACTACCTGGGTCATTTTTTATGCTAGAAAAAAGAAAACAGCCACCCAAGCACTGATTTAGCAGAAAAAAACTTTCCAATTTGATATAGCATTCACCAAAGACCACAATCACTGAAACATAATTTTCCAGGGACTGATTTGACCTGAAGCAATGTGAAATAAAATCTTGTCTGCACATAAACATTTCAACATCTTCACAAAGCCATTCTAAGTTTGCAAAAACAGTGTTCAGAGATGGAAAGTGAAAATAAAAAAAAAAAATAAAAAAACACAAACAAAACCCAACAACAACAAAAAAAAACTACACCAGACTGTTGTTGTTCAAAAGCTGAATCAGAACTATACGTATGAAAACCAGAAATTTAACCACACACACCTTTATCTTTTTTTTTTTGTTTTGCTTTGCCTTTGTATAGCTAAATTAGAAAATTCCAGTTTGATTTTATTAGTGATTATAGATATGATGGCATTGCAATCATATGACTTGTATTTCCAGTAACACTGCATGGTCCATTTGGTCCTTGCTAAAAAGGCAGCCCTACTCGTAATGACCCCCATTCATTATGAATATTATAATCTAAAAGAACTTTTGCAATGCAAATCCAGTTCACTAAGAAAGCTTTATGAGATACAATTTTTGCTTAAAAAGAGAGCCTGACATTTTGTTCCATTAAGTCAGTTTGCTAATAACCTGAAAAACAAACAATTCCATTTATCAATCTGCAAACTACAAGAAAAACATTAAATAGCCTAGAAAGGGTTTAACGGAAACTACTACTCTAGAGCCCAGAAAGCTCCAAAATGAAAGCTACCAACAGTCATGTAACAAAACATCATAACAGAAACAAAATTGAGCCTATAATACTTTAAAAAAAAAAAAAAAAAAAAAAAAAAAGAATAATAATCAAGGCAGAGTTAGGGGAGCAGACCAGTAATAATATCAAAAAATGGTAAAGAAATGCCATAAAATTGGAGGCAAATCAAGTTAAAGCTATAGACTGAATTTTTACAGAGGGAGAAATTAAGGGGAAACATGGTGAATTGTAACAGAATGCAGCCACTCTTCCAGGCAAGGACACCTTATCAAAGGCTCACCTTACATCAGTTGTTCGTTCAAACTGCAGAGAAACAGAGGGTGGGAGAGTTTACTCCCCAAATGCCTCAAAAATTGGTTTTGAAATCAGTATTAACATAACCTGGCTGACACCAACAGAAGGATAAGGGTCTTATAAAGATGCTAGTGCAAAGTTGGAAAGTATCATCAATAAAAGGGAAGCCTAAAATATAAGGGGAAACCCAATGACTGCATTAGGTAGAAAAAGAGAACAGGAGAACAAATGGCAAATTCACAGTCAATAAAAGATTCTCCCAGAAACCTAAGTGGTCAGCAGTCAGAAACAAGAAGAGAATGACCAGCATGCGAAGTTCTAGCACAAAGTAAAGTCACCAAGGTAAAGCAGCTACAAAAAGGCAAGTCTGAATCCAGAATGAAATACATCAGGTAAACATTTCAGCAAAGCAGAAGGAAACATGAAACACTATCATACACATTATCAGCAATCCATGGCATGGTGTACAATACTGAATGCCAGTCAAACTATACATAAAAGTACTTCCTACTCCCTGGATCATGTCAACAATCTCAGGAAAGAAGGCTAACTAAACAAAAGATGAAAGGGAATAGGCTTGTTGTCTACTGAAGGAGCAACTACTTAAAAGATAAAGGTTATTTAAGATGAAGGACAACACTGGGAAAACAGGGAGTGCATATGAGCTATGAATATACTTCGGACACAAAAAAGCTTCTAACAGTTTAAAGAAGTGAAGTTCTGCAGTATGCTCTTAACATGAAAAACGGAAGAAACAACACTCCTCTAAAACACTATTCCATAGGTTAATCTTGCAACACTGCATCTATAATACTAAGACACCAAAGCAGATGCCAAGGAACTAAGGCTCTGTGCAGCTCAGCTGGAGAGTAAACATACGGGTTTAGAACCAAAGAAGCAGAAAACCAGCTGTGCCAAAGCAGAAGTGTGTTTACCTACATTTTCTAGAGGTGCCCTGAGAAAACAGCAGTACTAGAAATGTGGTCTAAAGAGAGTGCTGGATCAACCCTACTGCTTACTGCTAACAAACACCATGCCCGGCTCTTCCTATCAACCTTTGCAGGGGTGTCTTGCTCCTCTGCTTCACTCCCCTTTTTCTCAGCCTTTGCTAAGCTGATTCATGTCACCAAGCTTTCATCATCTGCATAGGTGATCAAACTTACCAGATAAACGCTTTCTTTTGGTAAATTAGCTTTCCAGTAAAAAAAGCGGAATCACCTCAATGGTAAAAACTGAAAACAAAACTACACAAACCCAAACCAAAAAAAGAAATCTGGGTGGATGGGGTCATGGAAAAGGATCTGCCCTTTTCAGTAGCATCAAGCCACCAGTTGGGCTTAAGTGTTTTCTTGGTATGTACCTTTTTTTTTTAAATGCAAAAGAAAACAAAATGTAAAAAGATCAATCCTGACTGGTGCATGTTAAAGGCATGAAAAAACACTCGCATAAATACAAGTTAAAGTACAGACCATCCATGTCTGATGAGTTTGCATTCCAGGTGGTTTCATTTACAGTGGAATAATTAAAAAAAAAAAAAGTTTTCAAACTGCTTCCAATGGGAAACAGTTTTTTCTGGCAACGGACTATACGATTTACCTTCATTAATTGCACAGTTCCAATTCCACTGCACTTGTTTCATTGTAATAATTGCGGATGGTTACAGTCGGTGTATGTAATGCAGAATTTAAGAAACTGCAAGTGAACAGACTGCCACTTCTGAAGTACTACAAAAAATTCTTGAAATATTTGGATTTGCCAAAGGCTTCTGCACAGCTGTGAGGGTTCCCAGTTAAAAAAAAAAAAAAAATCTTAATGTGTGCAAATACATTACAGTCACATGAAAGATAACTCTGGCAAAACACACATAAAACTTTACAAAGTACTGGAAATAACTCTGCCTAGCTGGTCTGGCAGGTTTCTGCTTTCAATTCAGTTATAGGTCAACACAAAGCATCTCATGATGGTTTGTGAGGAAATAAAGGAAGTAATGCTTTTATTACACAAACTTTGAGGACACATTAAGAAAACAGTGCAATTTGCACTCAACAAAAAAAGGGATGGTGCGCTAATAGGTGCGATCACAACAACCTCTTCGGTATACATACATCTCCCCCTCTGGCCTTGACAAAAATCCCAAGAATGGTGAATTCTTCTTTAACCTAAAATTCAAATGTAACAAGAAAAGCTGATCTGACTCTGGATCTAGCTTCACTGAATCACTTTTTTGGTTTTTTTTTTCCCCAGTGCTTCCATTCAGAATAGGCACTGTTTTTAAAAAAAAAAAAAAAAGCAACACACAGATGAAATTTGATGGTCAAGAAAGCACAAGACAGAGTAGAAACACAAATCGAAAACAACTGAGTCATCATCTTCACCCGGGTGATGACACCAATTCCAGCCCAAGTTGCTTCATGGTTTTGTAATGGGAAGAAGTGTCAGCTCGGGCTTAACTTAATGTTCTCAGATCAGCCTCTAGACAAGTCCTTTCTATTAGATACTGAAACATGCACAAAAATCAGATCCTAGTGATATTAATAGAGTCGGCTTTCACCACTGATACATCAAAACAACAAGCTTAATATACCACTTCACTCTACTGGAACCAAGCAAACCGGGCCACATGATGTGAAAGGCAGAAGGTAACGTGACATCTCAAAGACATACTGTAAAACCTGTAGAACTTTACCAGTCACTGCACGACGGGCCACAAAAACTTCCTTTAACTGAGGAGACCAAGCGGGGCCGGGCAAAGCCCGAGGCCGCCAAGCTAAAGCACCCGACCGGCCACACAACTCCGGCAAAAAGCCGAGAAAGCAAGCAGGCAAGGCATGGCAGGCCAGGACGACAGCCCGAAGGTACAGGACAGCCGGGCCCTGTCACAAACAGAACATCGGGTTTACTCCGTAGCTTGGTGGCAGGCCTGTGGCCCGGAGCCCGGCTGCTCACCAAACAGGCCTGGAGCCGCGGCATCCACTGCAGGCCGTCATTACTCTTCCTCCCTGAGGAGCCCAGTGCCCGCCGCGGGGAGCGGAAGGAGGCAGCCGTCCCCAGGCAGTGGCCCTGCACCAAGCCGGGCCCAGACGCCGTGGCCGCCCAGCCTCCCCGTGTCCCACCATCCCGCTCGCTTACCCACGTCCTGCTCGAAAGGGTTGGGTGCAAAGAGCGGCATCTCGGCACAGCCAGCCGCTCACCCCCTCCACAGCCGAGACGCCCCGGCCACCGGCCGCTCGACCCGTCGCCGCGCCCGATTGCCTCCTCAGGCCCCCGCGGCTGCCCTCCGCGCCTGACTGTGTGCCGGAGGGAACACCACAGCGGCACTGCGACGAAGCGCCGGTCAGGCAGGGTGTGCGGGAGGGCGCCGGTACGTCCCGGTGGGACGGGCTGGATGGGGGCGGGCAGCCGCCACCGCGGCGGTGAGGGATCGTCAGGCAGTCATTGGGACACCCCGGCGGGACGGGGCCTCGCGGGGGCAGGGCTGGGGGGTGGGGGGGGTTGGCTGCTCGTGACGTCACGCAGGCGCCATCTTGACGCGCCGGAGGAGGTGGGGTTTGTTTTTGTCCTGTTCTGCCGGCTCGGTTTGTTTTTGGTCTGTGCTTCCTCCCCGGTGTTCAAACGTGTTTAAAAGCTGCTTCAAAACATGGGCTTTGTCACTTCAGTGGATGTGAGGACGGGTGGAGGGCGAGAAAGGCGTGCCCGGCAGCGGGTGCGGTGGGAGTGTGGCTGAGGAGATGGTGGCTGACGGGGCGCATTTGGGGTGTTCACCTGCACGAATGTGGCTGGGGAGGTATGGCATATCGGGGCATATAGGGCTTTTGGGATGTATGTGTTACCGAATTAAATTAGTGTTTCACTGTACATAGAGACGGCTGCAAGGATTCTTAAATGAGTATTTCACTGTATATAGACTTAAACAGGCAAGGCTATAAAGGTTCTCGAGATAATAGGATCAGATATATTTTCTCAAACCAGTGTAGGGCCTTCCTCGTGTTGGTGAGGCCTTAGAAATAGGTAACTGGCTGCAAAGGAAAACAACTCAAGGAGCCTCTCAGGGTTGTAAATTAAACCAAAGAAGAACATGTAGTTAATTGGTAGTACTAGTCACGCATTCCAATCTCACAGATTTCCATAAAAGGATAAAATAAGTGGGGTTATTTCTTCCCAGGTGACCACCATGACCCTGAGAGTTCACTCCTCAAAATTCACAATGCCTGAGCCATAGTCTTATCCACACAAATTACGCATGAGTAACAAGAACTGGGTGGGTGTTTCACAGAATTATAATTAATATGTATGTAATGAATATAAGCTGTAAACTTGTCTTGGTGCGCATGATGCGTGGAGTGATCCCCCATGCACCCAGTACTACAGTAATGTCAGCTTCTAGCCTGTCATTCTGGTTGGAGAGTTCATTACATGGATCTTAGTGACATGGCTGAGGGATGTATGGCCCATCTTGAGGGAGGGAAGGTCATGCAGCCTCTTGCTGGCTGTTGCCACAGCTACACATTCAGAGTTGTGCAACCAGGAGGGGAAACTTCCTGAGAAAATGCTTTTGGGGCACACCTGAGGCCTCCTGGCCCTGTCCTCCCTGTGGGCAGCTATTAACAGGTGCTTGCAGGAACATGGGAGCTTCATGCCACTGCTCAGTGTACCTCCTTTCTCAGAGGGGTAATGTGTCTTCAAATTAACTCAAACCACTCAGTGTGTGAGTTGGTGGTTTCGTACCCAGCACCACGTGCTTGCTTTAATATGCAGAGTCATATGTTTTAGAGCCCTGTCTCAGAGGAGTCATGAGCCTTAGTCATCACTGTGGTGCTGTCAGTGCATTAGTCAGAGCTTATTTTTTACTTCAACAAGAGAACTCATGGAAAAGCGAGTCACAGCAGCACCACAATGGCAGTATTTCTCTTAGAAGAGAAGGACTTTGAAAGTACTGAGAACAAAATTCCTGAAAGCTTCTTGTGTGACTATGACTGATATTGTCTTGCCTTCTCATCTGAAAGTTACAGGACACATCTCTTAGCTGTGATGTGCAAGCATAAAACCTAAAATTACCTAGGTTTCACACATAAGAAAAAATATTTTATAGAATCATAGAATAGTCAGGGTTGGAAAGGACCAACCCCCCTGTCACGGCAGGGACACCTCACACTAAACCATGCCACACAAGGCTCTGTTCAACCCAGCAATGGAGCATTCACAACTTCCCTGGGCAACCTATTCCAGTGCCTCACCACCTTTACAGTAAAGAACTTCCTCCTTATGTCCAGTCTAAACTTCCCCTGTTCCAGTTTTAACCTGTTACCCCTTCTATCACTACAGTCCCTAATGATGAGGCCCTCCCCAGCACCTTTATAGGCCCCCTTCAGGTACTGGAAGGCTGCTAGGAGGTCTCCATACAGGCTTCTCCAGGCTGAACAGCCCCAGCTTTCTCAGCCTATCTTCATATGGGAGGTGCTCCAGTCCCCTGATCCTCCTCTTGGCCCTCCTCTGGACTTATTCCAACAGTTCCATGTTCTTTTTATGTAGAGGACACCAGAACTCCATACAGTACTCCAAGTGAGGTCTCATGAGTGCAAAGTAGAGGGGCAGGATCACCTCCCTCCACCTGCTGGTCACACTCCTTTAGATGCAGCCCAGGATACTGTTGGCTTTCTGGGCAGCAAGAGCACACTGAAAGCAGCTCATGTTCATTTTTTCATCAACCAGCACCCCCAAGTCCTTCTCCTCAGGGCTGCTCTGAATCTCTTCTCCACCCAACCTGTAGCTGTGCCTGGGATTGCCTCAACCCAGGTGTAGGACCTTGCACTTGGCATGGTTAAACTTCATAAGGTTGGCATCAGCCCACGTTACAAACATGTCAAAGTCCCTCTGGATGTCATCCCTTCCCTCCAGTATATCAACTGAACCACACAGCTTGGTGTCATCGGCAAACTTGCTGAGGGTGTACTCAATCCCACTGTCCATGTCACTGACAAATATGTTCAACAAGACCCGTCCCAACACCAATCCCTGAAGGACACCACTAGTTCCTGGTCTCCAGCTGGACATTGAGCCATTGAGCACAACTCTTTGTGTGCGGCCATCCATCGAGATTTATCCACCGAGTGGTCTACCTATCAAATTGATGTCTCTCCAATTTAGAGACAAGGATGTTATGTGGGACAGTGTCAAATACTTTGCACAAGTCCAGGCAGATGATGTTAACTGCTGTTCACCTGTCCATCAGTTCCATAGTCCCATCATAGAAGGCCACCGAATCGGTCAGGCAGGATTTTTTAGCATATTTTTTAAGGAATTTTATATGTTAGAAATTATAAACTGATATTTCTTCAAAATTATAGCAGAGTTCATACTTCTTAAATGTTTTGTACATCAAGAGCATTTATTTTAAATCATCTGGGGTCTACAGTGTTGCACTATTATCAAATGTGCTATTGTTTTTGTTAGATTTATGAACTTAAATTAGCTGATCCCTTGCTCTGCTGTTGAGCCAGTCTCACCTCTTAGATGCAGTTCGCATTTTGTTCCCGTTTTCCAGGGTTTAAGGCAGTCTGCAGGTGGCACCGTTGTTTCACATTCGAGGCCATCATTGCCGTCCTGAACCGATTGCTGGAAATGAACTCTTCCCGTCAGATATTTAAGGCAAAATGGAGTGTCCTTTTCTCAGTCTTGAATTTCCTAATTACATTGAAACTTACAATTTCACTTAATGAATGAGACAGAATAAAAAAGGCACTAATTTGCTCAATTGCTTTAAAAAAGGAAGGATAAATCAACTCGTCCAGTAACAATAAACATTAATGTTGTCTAGCTGAAACAGAAAATTGTAATGGGTTCCACATCACTCAAGACAATGATTTTCTATTAACTCCACAGTATTGCATGTGATGTGATAATCATGGCAGCTGTGCATGGAAATGAAGGGCTGATTTCTTCAGTTCTTCAGATCTTGTAATGTTGGTTTTGTTACCTTGGTATTGAATCAAATGTCACCCATCTTCAAGTATGTTTGCTCTGTTTTTTTACCTGGTCATGGTGGGACAACTCATCTGAGATCTCTGTCCCTCCTAGAAATGAAGGACTGCAAAGGATCATCCACTAAGCTTCTGGGTTCAAGCAGTCATGAAGAACATACAGTCCAGAGGCATCTACAGAACTTCTGCTCTAGGGAGCACCACAGCCAAAGCCATGGGTTGTTTTCCCAATGGGAAAGCCTGATTCCCACAGTAAATGATAAAATGCACAGTAATAATAAGAGCTGGGAAGAGAAAAGGAAATACTGGGGCGCTGCCAGTTATCCCAAGTCCTGCAGGAACAAACTGTTCATTAGGACAACTTTAAGAAGTACTAGAGAGGACAGAAAAAGCTATTGAGGAAAAAAAAAGGAAAAAAAAAGTGATTTCTGAACCCGTTCCTCCAGACTCCAGGTCTGGCAATCTGTGCATCCGTCCCTGAGCAGTGAGCAGTCTGTGCCCTCCCTCTCAGGTATTTCACCATCATTTGGGCTACCTGTAGAGTCTGCTGTCCCTGTTGCTGACATGTCAGTTGGGCTTTGTGGAAGTCGACATTTTCCCTGCCTCACCACCCTCTCATGAAGCAAAGGGACCAACTGTGAGCTTTCCTACTTGCTTTGTAACAATGTGTTGTCATAATATTTAATCTCAAGCCTTAGCTTTAATAACAGATGTTTTAAAGGACAATTTATATTGTCCAGAGTATTTGCTTTTAGAAAACTCATGTAACTCTTGGGAAGCTTTTTCCTAGTGCACAGAAGCAGCTTACTAAGGCTTTTAGCTTTTTTTTTTTTTTTCACTGTCTGGATTCTCTGTATTTCTCCAGCTGCCCTCTAGTTTACTTTGTGGCTTACTGAAATATTTTTCCCTCCTTTTATAATGGTCTCACTCCTCTGGTGCTCTGTGTAGGAGTCATGTGAACAGAGAAACTGATTAAACAGGGAAATGCTGAAAAGAATTCTGTATAAAGCATTTCAAGATATGTGCGAGGTCTCTCTCCCCCTCACTTCTGAGCTTACTGTTAGGTGACACTTGTGACGAAGGAAGTCAGCGAGAAGTGCACTCTTTAAAGTGTTAATATTCTGTGGCTTTACGGCTCTCTGCTCAGCAGATGAACTTTGTATCCATCATGCCCTTGCATGAGAAAGGATACTGCATTAAACAAGTACAGAAAAGCCTGAGTGTTTTTAATAACAAATTTTACTGTACACACAGTCTGATGCCACTTCAATGGAACATACCCTTGGTGTTTAAAGACTTTGATTCATTATTGTGACATTTTCTTTGCCTTTTGTTATTCAGCTCAGCCACTCAAGTTCCACAGTTTCCCCATAAAAGCTTCTCAGACACTTTTTCTTGTGTGTGTCTTACAGCACACTTGGAAACATGTTGATGTTAACTGGAATACATTTATTTTTCTAAGCATAGATTAGCTGCCATGGAAGAGAAAGAGGGAGGGAGATTCAGCAGCTGAAACTGATACATCCCACTTTTTGCTACATCTTTCATGTACAGCACCTACCGAGTGTCTAAATCCAATAGCCACCCAAATGCAGAGAGACAATTTCAGTGGCCAAGGACCTGGTTAATGGACCTTACCCTGGAGTCTTAGCACCTCCTTCCAAAAAAACAGCCTCAGCCAGGGTGGGGTTGTCCCAGTGGGATGACCACCAGTGGAAAGCCCATCTAGTTCTAACCTCTCTGCCATGGGCAGGGACACCTTCCACTTACAGCAGGTTGCTCAAAGCTCTGTCCAATGTGGCCTTGAACACTGCCAGGGATGGGGCAGCCACAGCTTCTCTGGGCAACTTGTGCCAGTGTCTCATGACCCTCACAGTGAAGAACTTCTCCCTTATATCTATTGTTCTTTCATGGCACCAGAGGATCATTCTGGGGCCATCTTTTCTACCCACCCATCCCCTCCAACCAGCAGTCAAGAGGAAAACAGGTGTTTTGACATGTGGGATAAGTACCACAGTAACCTATTAAATTTGCCTTCAAGAAGTGATTTTGCTCAGTGATGGGTTACGTGGAGAGTTTCTGTGCCTGTCCTGTAGGGCAGGAGATATTAAACCAGAGTCACAGGTTTTGTTAACAAATTTGCCTCACTTTGCTACCATATGGCCTCCTGGCCTCATCCTTGTGTCTGAGTGAATGTATGTCAGGAGGAATGGGGCCGTCAGGCAATACCAGTCGTTTCATAGCACAAGCCAAATTTCAGATCAGATGCTTCCTCTCACGAGCTCAAAAGTTCAATGTCCTTTCACTGCAAGCATTTATGCTCTGAATGAAAAATGCTGCACGCTGCTTTGTATCTTGTTATCCGATAACAACATGCACCCAGACAGTGTGTAAGCAATTCTTTCTGCAGGACCAGGCACCAGATTTGGATCTGTCTGCGTCTCTGCCAGTGAGACTGCACTTAGTGTACTGGGGCAACTCTAGCTTTATACTCCTTCATGACTGTCATATCCCAAAATACATAAATTTTTAAGAGTCCCTTATGAGAGTGATTTATGCTTTTCAGAACTGTGGCTACAAATAGTCAGAACTCAGTGTTCAGCAAGTTTGCTGATGATACTAAGCTCTGTGGTGCAGTCAACACACTGGAGGGAAAGGATGCCATCCACAGGGACCTTGACACACTTGAGAGGTAGGTCCATGTGAACCTCATGAAGTTCAACAAGGCGAAGTGCAAGGTCCTACACCTGACTCAAGGCAATTCGAAGCACAAATATAGGCTGGGTAGAGACTGGATTAAGAGAATTTGCCCTGCAGAGAAGGACTTGGGGGTGTTGGTTGATGAGAACTTCAACATGACCTGGCAGTGTGTTTGCAGCCCAGAAAAGTAACCATGTCCTGGGCTGCATCACCAGTAGCATGACCAGCAGGTCGAGGGAGGGGATTCTCCCCCTTTCCTCCCCTCTCCTGACACAACCCCCTTGCAGTGCTGCATCCAGCTCTGGGGCCCCCAGCATAAGAAAGATGTGGACCTGTTGGATTGAGTCCAGGGGAGGCCAGGAAGATGCTCCAAGGGCAGGAGCATCTCTCCTATGGAGACAGGCTGAGAGAGCTGATCTTGGTTCAGCCTGGAGAAGAGAAAGCTCTGGGAGACCTTAGAGCAGCTTCCAGTACCTGAAGGGGCCGACAAGAAAGCTGGAGAGGGGCTTTCAACAAGGGCTTGTAGGAATGAGTCAAGGGGGGATGGCTTTAAAGTGACACAGGGTATTTTGAGATTAGATATTAAGAAAAAGTTCTTCCCTGTGAGAGTGGTGAGGCACTGGCATAGGTTGCTCAGTGAAGCTGTGCCTGCCCCATCCCTGGCAGTGCTCAAGGTCAAGCTGGACAGGGTCTTTGAGCAACCTGGTCTAGTGCAAGGTGTCCCTGCCTGTGGCAGAGGGATTGCAACTGGATGAGCTTTAAGGTCTCTTCCAACCCGCACCATTCTGTGATTCTGTGATAAGCAAATGGACATTTTTAATAAGTTCTAAATACATACAACCATCTGTATGGATGTACAAGTAGGGGAGGGGACAGAGCACCATAGCTACACCCCAGCAAGTCACTGTGTCAGAGACACCTATTCCATCATGTACATTTACGTATGCTCAGCAATCAGCTGATTCCAAATCACAAAACCTGTGTCCGGTTTGTGCCACCAGTCTTGTTCCAGTTCTTCAGTAGAAAACCAGAACAAATCAAAACAGAACTACATCAAAGAGAGACTGGGGAGGACATGAAACACATTATCAAGCTTGACAAAATTAACCCTTGCAGGTAAGAAGCAACACAGGTTAAAATTAAATGTGTTCAAAAAATGAATGCAGCGGGAAGTAAAAAGAACCAATAAATTAAGCACTGGATTATGTCCTTCAGCTTCAGATATGATTAAGAAATACAGCTAACATGCAACAGCAGGATCCTGGGTGTGACTCCAGCATAATGTCCTGGGTTCATCTGTAGCAGTTATTTTTCTCTTCTAAATGCTTCTCATGACACATAGTCTAGAACAGGGCTGCCCAGGGAGGCTGAAATCGTGTGTCCCACAGCCTGGCAGTGTGTGCCCATGCTGAGGGCAGCAGTACCACCACTAGCCATAGTCCCCGCTTCTTCACTGTGTAGAAGCTGTTCCTCCTGGCACAGTGGTGTGTAATCCTGTTGGCAATTCAGAGTTTTACCTGTAACTTCCTGTACTATTTTAAAGCGTTGTCCCATCAACTCTCTTCCTCTCCTAAATGGTATCAAATACCAGTTTTTTTCTAATGTCAAAGCAATTAAAGTGGGAGATACTTGAAGAATTGGGCAGTCCTTACTCCAGTCCCAGCACCTATGGTATGTTGAAAAGCGGAGGCACCTGAAGATCTGTACTGGGTGCAAAGCTTGAGACCAAAGTCAAAAGACACCTTTAGAGAGGAAGTCTGAAAAAGAAGGGTTGCTTCTGAGACTGACAGCAGCACACAGCAGAGGAGAAGCAAGTGCACACCTTTTCCTGTCCAGGGGCATTGGCCAGGACCAGAGTAGCAGCCAGCCTCATGGGGATGGGGGGCAGAGGTGCTCATGCTCTCTGCTCCCTCTGGCAGCTCGCCTTTTGGAGTGTTTTCTAGATAATTCTTCTTTCTCTGGTGTTAGAATCATAGAAAACAGTTGTAGAATAGGTTGGGTTGGAAGGGATCTTCAAAGGTCATCTAATCCAAACCTCCTGCAATGAGCAGGAGCATTTTCAACTAGATCACGTTGCCCAGAACCACGTCCAGCCTGGCACTGAAAGTCTTCAGGGATGGTGCATCCACTACCTCTCTGGGCAACCTGAACTAGCGCTTCACCACCCTCACTGTAAAAGTTTTCTTCCTTGCATCTAACCTGAATCTCTCCTCTTTTAGTTGAAAACCATCACTCCTCATCCTACAGCAACAGGCCCTGCTAAAAAGTCTCCTTCTTACAAGCCTCTTTTAAGAGCTGAAAGGTCACAATAAGATTTCCCTGAACTCTTCTCCAGGCTGACCAACTCTCTTAGCCTTGCCTCATAGGGGAGGTGTTTCATTGTTCCAAAAGGTTTAACGGTGCCTTTGGAAGT
The DNA here is from genome assembly GCA_032466535.1 of Forpus xanthops. NCBI lineage: Eukaryota > Metazoa > Chordata > Aves > Psittaciformes > Psittacidae > Forpus > Forpus xanthops. The sequence goes on from JASSUY010033497.1 coordinate 25,549, forward strand.
GATCAGGAGCAGAGACATCCTTTGCTGCCAGGCATGTATCCCACTCACAGCAGGATCCTGCTGTACTTCTATGAGTAAGAGCAGAGGATTGTCCAGGTACTCGGATGTGATGCCAGGGTGCTCCTGCTTAGGACCAACAATGATGTGCTGGTACAGTTTGCAGTCAGCGCTGCATTGGAGAGGATTGCCTGTATTTCCCATTTTAATAGTTTTTATAGTGTCTTGAAGAAAATGTTTTCCTCAGTTTTCATGTCCTGTTTTTTTTTTTTTTTTTTTTTTTTTTTGGTTTTTTTTTTTTTTTGTATGCATTTAAAGCCTGCTACAGTGAAACTTCAGGGAAATTCCCCAAATTGTAAGGAAATGGCCTCGCCTGTACAAAGCTGGGCAAACTCTCTTTCTGATTACACAGTGTACTGATTACACACTTGTTGGACAAGTATGAGAGGATTGGCCCTGCATGGGTGTTTTGTGGCTTCATTCATGTTTATAAACTACTCTGAGATCTTCAGATGAAAAAGGATTTGTGAGTGCAAAATAGTAAGTTGCCAAACTGTTTCTAACCTCGTAAACAGATAATTTTAAATTCAAGGAGACACTGGGGAGGGCAAGATCGCACAAGTGGTCTGGGAACAGTTTCCATTGCTTGTCCTGAGAGCTCCAAATGCAGAATTCCCTCTGTTGCTGTAAACCCAGCTAGCATTTTATCATAAATTGAGAAAAAGCCTTTTCTAAATTTATTTCTAAGTTTTAAAAATGGAAAACTCATTTGTTTTCAGCTGGCCTCCTCCTTCTTTTGTTTCTCTATTTGTGCTGTACAGACACAGTGTTAGAACAAAGCTTCCTGTAAATGTTAACTGAAATATGGGAATCAATTCAGCTTAGTTTGACTTTGTTCCTTTATCTCACATAAACTACAGCAAATGTGTTTGTTGTAGGACCTTTCACTGAAACAGCTAATTCAAACTATGTGAGCTGAGTTGGGATCCCCTGCCTCCATTTCTCCTGGTTACAGTCTTGCCATGGGAAAGCTGAAAGGGATGTGCAGGCAGCCTGCAAGCTGCCTGGGGCAGGGCTTGCACCCTGCCAGTCATGGACAGCACTTAGTGAGCACTGAACACATTGGGGAGGTGTATGAGTTATTCACAGGCCAGTTTGGAAAGCTGCATGATTATTAACTGGAGGCAGTAGTGGGTGCTTGGGCTGGACTTCTACATGGCTTGGTTGCCACAAGCTGCTCACCCAACCTCCCTGGGCTTCCCTGTCTCAGGGAATGTGCAACCTCAACCCCCAATTCCTTCAAGGATGTGCGACCCCTCCCTGGGCTGGTGCTTTCTGAGTATTTCTACTTCTAAAAGCAGAACCTCCCCTCAGCCCTGAATAGAGTAAATCTCTAGGTAGAACGTTTGCCTTCAGAATGTTTCAGAGGCTCTTTCCAGCACATAGAGGGAACCTTTTGCATTCAGCAGGAGTCCAGCATGCCTGCGGAGAGGCATCTGCCCACGGGCACACCCCAGTGCAGCCCAAAACAGAAGATGAGGAGTCTCCACACAAGCCATGGTGCTCCTCAGGCACTCAGGTGGACAACTGAGGGGGTTTAAAGCCAAGCTGGATGGGGCTTTGAGCAACCTGGTCTAGTGAAAAGTGTCCCTGCCCATGTCAGGGGGTGGAACTAGATGGCCTTTTAGGTTCCTTCCAGCCCAAACCATTCTGTGATTCTATGATTGGCAGCAGAACTGCCTTCCAGAAACAAGCTGTTCTCCATGTGCTGGATGTTGTGCAATTTAATATTTTAACAGAATGCAACATAATCACAGCTTACTCTAATTAATGAATCCTGGTAAGACCATTGTGATATTTTCTGTTTAGTACTTGTACTGCAGTTAGGATTCGGTGCTCAGTATGGAACAATGAGTTGGCAAGTCAAAACTGGCCACCCATGGCCAGGAACACTGCACACATGCGGATGCTGCGGCTGAGAGCGAGTAAATGCAAAATAAACAGAGTGGACGACCATCTGCCACTTTGAAAGCAACAGCCAGCACTAACACCCCATTAGGACATGGACCAAAAGCACAAATCTGGTGGTTCGGCCACCGGCAATTTTAATTTTTATATAGAAAAGACTTCTGGCATTTGTTAAAAAAGAAAAAAAAAAAAGAAGAGGGGCAAGGGATTTGAGGACTTGTTTAAATAATAGAAAGGCTGCTGCTCCCCGTTTTGCTTATATCATCAAAAAAGGTTACAGCTTTGAAATTACTCATGGGCAACCCCATGTTGACTTAATGCAGTAGAGCTGTGGTGTTGCTGATTTGCTCACCTTTCCAGAGCAGAGATTCTCTCCAGGTGACTGCATGCAAGTGGGCTGGGTGCTCACTCCCCTGCTTCTGCACCAGGGCTGCTGACCTCAAAACTAACTGATTATTTTTTTGTTTTAATAGAGAAAAAGGAGAGGCAAGGATCTTAACATTTCCCTTCCCCAAAGCATTTCATGTGCTACAGCCTACTCATACGTCTATGGAATGCTACTAGATATCCAACAAAGCACAAATCAGGGGGAACGGCTGTAACTGAAGCTCACCCTCGTGGTCTGAGGCCTCCAGATATTAGAAATAATTAATTGACTTATAAAATCATTTTATCCTTTATGTTCCCTGTTATCCCTCATTACTCCCTCTTCTAATCTCCAGCCAGTGAACAGCTCCAAGAAAATGCATTCATGCAGTCCATCTTGTGTTTTACCTTTATTTCTAAATAAAGCCAAGCTGAATTATATACATAAGACAAATGTGACATAGCCAGCACAGCTTCCACCAGATAGTGATTTATCAGGAGTTATTTAATTAACAGAAAAAGTATCGTGTCTGCTGGCATAACCCCTGCTTGGCCAGGACAGCCCGGTAAGGGTTTGCCTGCTGCAGCCCTGCAACTGTGATGAAGCCAGCCTGGGGAGAAGGGAAGGAGGTTTCTCCATCCTGAGAAACATGTACATGTGTAAATGCCTGATCTAGACATGTTGGTGTTGTCGAATAATTCCTGTTTAACTACTTCTAACTCACTGAATTTCCCCATCAGATACTAGAGGGGTCATTTGAATACCTCCTCTCACATCTCCCTGTTTTTTTATTTGTGTTGAAACCCAAACTATTCTCTCTTGCCTGAATCTCAAAAAATGAGTACAATGAGTAAACAAGTGTATGAGTTGAAATACTGTCACACAAGATTTGTTTATGTTTAAAAAGATGTTATTTCACTGCTGCTTCAGAAACAGCCTGACATGATGTTTACTGTGGGACACTAAGTGGGTCTGGCCGCTTTGGCTGGAGAGGAGAGCAGGCGCTGATGGTGCCTGCTGGGCTATCTCGGATCTAGTGCACATTTAATAGCTACCCAAAAATGAAGATCATCTTGTCCGAAAGCTTGTGCACAAAACAGCTTGGTGGTTAGAGCACTACAGGTCCTCTTTCATTTGCACCCTCACTGCTTCAAAGACCCACAGTAGGCTTCAACTGAACTGCTCCAGGTTTACCTCTGGGCAGGGTCTGGCCCCATCCACTCACCAAACTGCATCAGTGGGTCACATTGATATGCAGCAACTGAGCTTGGGAGACCCTGCCACCATAGCTTGAATGGCTCCATCAGTCCTGCTTCTAATGTAGACACAAGGGCTCAGCAAAGCTTATGTCTTGGCATTGGAGTGTGAACAGTCACGGGTTCCTCAGGGTTCTTAGTAGTATCACTTTTACCCTTCTGATTGCAATTATTGGTGTTAATGACTCACAGAAGGTTGCTGGGAGGACTCTGCTGTTACAGTGGGGTTTTCTAGTAATTTCATTAATGCTAGTGCTGGCATGCAGGAGTGATTTGTATGATTGACAATTCCAGCAACGAAGTTTATCTTGTTTCAGTGTGGGGGTTGATGAGTTCACAATGGGACAAGGCTCTGACCACCAGGCAGGTCTCCCTAAGCCCACAAAGATGGCAGTGCTGTGGTCCACTGCTGTGCACCACTTTAGGAAACATCGGCATGCTGGGCAAGCTTTGGGAAGAACAGCTCCATCCCACAGGATGCCTTCTCTGGAGATCAGACTTTAGCCACTGCTGCTTCCTATGGATTTTAGAGGAAAGAAAACCCAGTTAAAAAAGCTGGAGGAATGTCAGTGACTGCATTCTACATCTGTTACATCTCAGAATAATTTATTTTAACCTCTGAAGATATAAGTGAAAATATTCGAAGGAGATGGAGACTTGCCAGTATTTCCAGTTCATTATAAGCAAAGAACTGTTGTTTATAGCACTTTCTGGAGCAGAGAGAGGTCTGGTTTTAAATCCCTCAAGCAATGAGGAATCATGTACTCACCAATGGAAATTGTTCTTCAGTAAAGAATTTACTAATTAAAAAAGTTTAATTTTTAAATTCAGTCTAAATTTCCTCCCTTTACATAAATGTTCTGTCTGCTTTCCCTGGGCATTGCTGGGTCTCTGCTAACCTCAGCTGGGGTTTACCTAAGTGTCTTGCCTTGGCAAGCACACAGGCTTACACCGTGGGGCTGGCTCCATGCAGGGAACAAAGCTCTGGGCTTGGGTGTGCTCAGAGCTGGGGGAAGGCAGAGCAGGGACAGCTGGAATAGTGATTGTCTCGAAAGATGCTAAAACTCTCTGAACAGGTGAGGTCAAGGACAAATGGTGACCAGTGATGGATCTGCATTTTGGCCACTCTGGAGAAAGTCAGACCTTCCATGGGGGCAGTGGAGACATTGGCATTGGTGGGTGCTGCTGAGCAAGGTGTGACAAATGGCTCTGCCACAGGAGAAGTTGCAGATGCAGCCCCTCCGTGATCAGCCCATGCGGTCCCTGTTTCACCACCACCAAACTGCAAGTTAACTAAAAATGGCTCATTTCCCACTGCAGGTTGCTTATTCAGTAGTGCTTTGCACAGATCCACAAGCACAGCCCAGTACGCACAAAGAAGCGGTTTCTCCCCACTCTGCTTGTGTGTGAGAAGGGATTGAAGGACCTGGGGGCAGAGGGACTTGCTCAAGCAAGGTCATCTCTAACTGGGCTGGGTGAGAAATGCGAGCAGGCTTGATGACAAGTGTGCAGTGAACTGAATTAAGAACACCCAGAGACACAAATAGCGAAGCAGCTTTACTTAAAAATGCCACTATATAAGCAGTTATGTATGTGTGTTATCCAGATTAAAATTTAATTAAATTCCTGAAAGATTTTTGGGTTTTCATAAATTTCCTTTGAGCTTTCTGCCAACTAGGATATGCTCACTGGCTTCAGAATATAAAAGCAAGTGTTGTTGTGTTTTGCAAATATATTTCATAATGCATGCAAGTGCTGACTATGCAAAAGTCTCACTGGTTTCCACGATTAACAAAATTACAAAAGCACAAAGGGGTAGCAGTTCTTCTTGTTTTTGACTATCCTTTAAAAACAAGAGATGGATCAAAGTATCCTGTGATGAAGTTAATTAATCACACCCACGTCATGAAAACCCATTGACTCTTCTGAACCCACTTTCACAGAGGGAGGACGTGAAGAGATGGCCAGGATGGATTCTGGTGTGGGCTGGTTGTTTATTTACTCATTTTTCCCAAATGAGGACCTGGATGGGTTGGCATGGCCGGAGGGCAGGGATGTCTCTGGCTGGGAGCAGCCAGGTGGGTGAGCAGTGGCAAACTCCCTGCCCAGCCCTCAGGGATCGGGGTGCACAAAAAGCTCTGCTGCTTTTAGCCTGGTTTGGGGTGATCCCTAGAAATGAGGGACTGAGCTGCAGGGGCAGGGCCTCACAGGGCAGGATGGGCACAGAGACATTTGTCCTGAACACGGCAGGAATAGACTGACAGACAGCAGTGCACTGGAAATGCACCCCAGGAGCGGGAGGCCCCTGCTCTGTCATGCTGCTCCCACAGGGTTTGTATCTTCCTTGCTTTTCATCCAGTGCTTGTCCTTGTCAACACAGTGACAGCTAATCTAACGTAAAGACTTTTTATCTGGTATATCTAGTAACTGAGTGCCACACAAGACTTCACGAGATGGACATGCAGATCGTCACCCCTGGGCTCAGTTCCTCCCTCACATTGCCCACATGATGCTCATTTAAAAGGCTGTTGTAAATGTGCTCTCTCTGGGACCCTGTAGCAATCTTGCTAGACATGTGTTAAAGCACTTGGAAAATTCAACAGCAAACTAACAGTAACGTTCCCAAGCTTTCAGATAAACAAGAAAGAGATTTCAAGTGATTCAAGTGCGAGCCATAGCTCCATCCTTACACCCAGCATCTGATCACAGAAGGTACACTTGTGCTTTTCTGAGTGACGAACCTGGAGAAGCTTCCAACCCGCCAGGAAGTCCCAGCAACCCGCTTAGGACATGCATGTCACCTGTTATGTTTAGCAAAAACAAGAGGTTTTTTTGATGCCTGACAATTAAGTGGACACTGAGAAGGACGTGTACCTATGAAAGTCCTCCCAGTCATGCAAGTATAGGGCCCCTGGACCTGGCTTTCATCCAAACCCCTCCTCGCCTGAACTGTGAATCCCAGCATAGACCAGGCTCTTGTGCTGCCTCCTGCTCCTTCTAAAACCAGCCCACAGATGAGTTTTTGATCAAATCCTGCCTTTCTGCCCTCAAAAGCAAACCTGCATCAGCTTTGGTGGAGCACGGGTCGAGGTCTGCCGCTTACATAGCTGCGGGGACCCAATCTGACAGGGGCTGGCTGGGGAAGGAAGGGAGCATTTTCTTGCTCACCCTTAAAAAATATTTATCAGCTACTTCTGTGTCTGGCTGATACACATGCTCTTTCTAATTCTGAGGTTTAATGAATTACAAATAATGATAATAGACACAGTTTGCTGGTAAATGGTGATTGTGAGGTCTCTCTCTAGACTGGCAGCTTTTGGCTCCAGGCCCTCCAAAAGGCCTGGCAAGGTCCCACCCAGCAGCCACAGCTAGGAAGAACATGCGCACTGATGTTGCTCAGTGCTGTCCGACCTTCTGGCATGTGCTGCATTTTCTGTCCGCACTTCAGATCTGTGAATTTCAGCTGGAAAGGAGATGAAGATTTAAAAGACAGGAGAACCAAAGGTCCAGATGGCTTTATGTCCTTGAGAATTACAAGAAGAGGATACACTGACAAATGTGTAAAAAAGAATGTTCTTCCCCTGGTCAGTTGCCACCTGGAGCATCTTCAGTCCAGAGATGGGACCTTCTCACTCAAAGGCTGCACCTGCACTGCTCTGTTGGATAAACCTCCTCCTCCATGAATTAAGCCAGTTTTGAGTCCCACAACTGACTAATTTTTTGAGAATTAGTGAACAACTTCCCATGATGACTTCCATCACACGTCCTCTTTGTTGTCTCCCAGCAGAGGTGTTCCACCTTTAGAACATCTCTGCCCCAAGGCTTTTGCCATCCCTCCCATCCCTCTGCCTTCACCTCTCACACTAGCCTCTCTGACACAGAGCCAAGCCAGGGTCCCCTGCAGCCCACAGAGAGATGAAGGTGTCCAGTACAGATCCAAGAAAGCTGCTTGCCCAGCAAAGAGCAGCCCAGGTTGGGCAAGGGAAAACAAGGAGGGTGAGATTTGAATTTAACCCTTCTCCAGGGCTAAGTGCCTAAATCTGGAGTGCTGAGTGCTGCATGGGGCTCACAGTCTGAATGTTTTACTGTAATTGAGATAATGAGGAGAGAGCTGAGAGTGTCTTGCACGCCACAGTAAGTGGTCTGCTATGGAGACGTTGTATAGAACACTCACTATGCTTCTTCTCCAGCTGCTTTCTGGAGAGGATCAGACCTAGCAGCAGTGAAGGCTGTGAAGGTTGTAATTTTGTGAGAAACTGTTAAAAAGTTTTCTTCAGCCCACACCCACAGATTAAACCGCAACCAGAGATGAAAACACCTGATTATGGGTGAATTTGCACCAAACTGAATACTCTGCACATGGAGGATGAATTACTTTCAGTAAGTGGCATGGCACCACCCTGTCATCCCACTTGGTCTGCCATTTACCAGCTGCAAAATAAGCCTTTATATACCATCATTTATTTAAAGTTGAAATTAACAATAGGGCAGGGACTGCAGAGTTTTAATCTCAGTGCAGCATCGAAGGGGTTATACGAATAAGCCAGCAGTTCCACGTGAAACAAAACTGGCATTTCAGGGAGAAGACAATGGATTGTGTTTTCTGTGTTCATTTTAGTCATCCATTTGGCATTGAGACTGAGGTCACCCACCCAGTCGTGCACTGCAGTATCTCTGTTCTAGCTAGCAAGGAGAAGCAAAACAAAGAGGAGCTGAGTCGGCAGGAATCAAACAGCAATCATGTATGGAAAAGTGCTCCGTTAAATGGCTTTTAGATAACGTTGTTGCAGTCCATTTCAGGACACTATTTAAAATCCTTCTGAATAAGCATTTTCTCTGACACACATTTTAGCACTTTGCATGCCCACTGGTCACACTCAATTCCCGTTTCACATCCCAAACAATAATTACTAGCTTGGCCTGGTTTTGTGGTGGAATTATATGATTTGCAATGCAAGCATTCAAACACCAGCCAAAAGGATGTAGCGACTGCTATCCATCTGTAAATATTTTCTCTAGCAACAGCTTCATTTCCTTTGAAACATTAAAAAGGTTGTAGCTCTAACATGCATGCATATGCAGGCACGTGCCTTAAAAAAAATACAGCAGGCACTCCCATACACACATCTTGGTTTAGCCTCAGTTTTGAGCCATGCAAAGAAGAGGCTCAGTCTGTCTCCTCATCCAGTTTTCTAGGAAATGTGCTTTAATTGTGTTAGCACCAATTCAGAAAACGGCGCTGTCATATGGCTTTATCCCCAGGGAGGTGGTGCTGCAACCTCCTCTGCCTTGTCAACCAAAAGTGCAGACAGTCATGGATGATGTGCAGTCCTTCCAGCTGTGCAGCTGCTGCTGGTAACAAGAGGAGAGCATGCAATGGGCTCTGAGGCAGTGCTTTAGTGTTTGTTCTTCGTTTTGTTCTGAAACAAATCGGTTGTGAGACAGTACAGGACTACACCACCATCACACTTTTTCGAAGCTCCTCAGACAAAGTGTCTTGTTTGCTGGCTGGGAGCACAAGAAGTCCGAGGTAGGGGCTACCTTGGTGCTGTCCCTGAACCCCAGCCAACCAACATCATAAGCATCTCTCCAGAGGCAGGAGGGTTTGGGATGACCCTTTCAAAGGCGATGCTGGTACTCATGGTAGTGTTAAAAGACACACACAACTGCAACCATCAGACATAGCTGTACAGTGGGCCAGAAAACAACAGGGATGTTAGAAGTCATATCAGCTGGTATCTCCAATCCCCCACAGATGGCTTCTTAAAATAGCTATTAAAGATGCAGCAAGTTGTCTTCATGCTTCTTGCTTCTAACATCATTTCACTCTTGCCTGGGTTCAGCCAAAGTAAGCCAGTCTGCCTTCAGTCCTGTTTCACTAAAGCAGTAAATAATTCAGTGTGAACTTCTGTTATCCTTGTCTTGTAACAGAAGTGGAGATGTTTAGAGTTCATTGGAAAGGGGAAATCTTTGTTTTATGGGAAAACTCAAATGGTTGACCTTTTGTTCAATTTAGCATCAGAACAAAACCTTGCACTGTGGGACCTGAAGAGAAATGGACCTGTTGGACACAGGGCAGGAGCAACGCAGTGACTTGTCCGAGTGTCCAGCTCCCAACAAGCTTGCTAGTCAGCTAAACGACTCCAGATCTGTGTACCTGAGCTCACATAGCAGTGCTTTTTTGCTACCGTGAAAAGCTGTCAGCTGAGACTGATGAATCTCAAATCAGTATCCACTACAAATAGGGCATTAGAGGTAAAGACAGTCACACCAGTTTGGTCACACCATAGAAGCAGGTGGGACCTCACAGGCTACAGCTACACACAGAGAAGCCATTCCCACCTTCACAGGGTTGCTTGTTAGGTGAGCGGTGGAAAGCATTCCCAGGAAAGCTCACGCCCCACACTCCTCCAGCTCTCAGGGATGCGGAAATGGGTGTAAGCAACATTTTTGAGTGGGAAATTCAGAAGAGAACCTAAATTTAAAACAAAAGCAAAGACAGGGCTGCAGCACTGCCAGCCCTGCATTGCCCTGATGTTTGCGTGGGAAGGGAGGGCTGAGGCAGGGGCCACGGCCAGCAACAGCACTGCTGGGACCTTCGATCACTGTGAGATGTTGACAGAGAGCTGGTGAGATCAGAAAACATGCTTTAAAGTGCAAGGTCTGGTAAAAGTATTTCTAGTGACTGCGCAAACCTTGCTCTTGGAAATCTTCCCCCTCCCCCTGCTTTGCTGGGAGACAAATGTTATTAATCAGTCCCGTAAATTGAAATCCATATTTTTCTCATGAGTTCTGAAACCCATTTAAGGCTTCTAAACAGCTTCTATCAGCTGAAAAGATTAAATTAATTTTATTCCTCTTGCCTAACCATCCTTGGGAGCTTTTTGTCAAGAGCCTTTGGTGGAAAAACAATGGAAACTTGTGGGACATTTCTGTCCGAAGCCTGCGTGGAAGCACACGGAGCTTTTCTCTTGCTGTGGGCACAATGGCCGGCATTGTCCTATGGCTGTCATTTGCAGTGACGAGCCAGCTGAGGGCTGAGGAGATGACTGAATACAGCCCCTCCACTCCACACACTGACAGCTGCCCCAGGAAAAAAGAAAGAGAAAAATCTTTTTGCAATTAATAATAACAGTCCACAAAGGTTAGAAAATGTCCCTGTATTAAACTATTCTGTCCTAGCTGTGGTTTTTACAGCCAATTTAAAGCTGACAGACAGGCACACAGATACACATCTACTCTAGCCTCTGTCTCCATCTGAGTTCAGAAAGTGCAGCTTTATACTCAGATATAAGTGTTATTAAATTTTGACTCATTCTCTTCCATTATTTTCTGCTCCATTATCTCAGTTTCATTAGCATTTACAATTCTTTGCCTTTCTGGGAATTCAGAAGTTGTGTTTTGTAGGCTTGCCTTCCTGCCAATAAATCATGAATGAGCTCCTGTCCAGGGTGCATCATACCAGAAAATACCACTTGTGTTACATTTACTTATGAGTGAGATGAGGCTGAACACAGAAATCCCATGTCTTGCTCAACATCGCCAGCACAGGCTTTTCTCACCACCCCAGTACAGGGTGGGTGCACATGCAGGGGCTCCTCTGGTGAGCACTATCTGTGGGCTGGAGGCTGTGATGCTAGCAAGGGCTTTGAGGCAAATGGAGTGCTCGGTGTCCTCTCTCTCCCTCTCCACTGCTCTCTGCCCAGCCTTTGCACTGTTTCCATGTGTGACACTCATTATCTACGTGTTGGGAAGAGGGAGGAGGGAAGAGGCAGGGTGTGTGGCTTGTGTGCCAGCTGGATTCCTCATGCTGGGGAGACCCCCATGTCCCCTTAGCTCTGCTTTGCTGGCTTGTCATTTTCTTTAATGTGACTGCATTTGCAGGCTGTGAGCCACTGCCAGTGTCCAGACCCTGCTCAGCAGTTCACCTCCTCCATCAGGCAGCCCAGCCTAGAAGCAAACTTGATGTACACTGACAAAGCATCTCCTTGTCAGTGCACATCCTGGGAGCTTCTCTGACATGCACAGATACAGGCTGAGTGGGAATCACAAATCTGTTTTCTCTTATTTCCAGTGCATGGAGCAGTTTAGCCTTAGTTTTTGTTAATTTCTTGAAGAAGTGTAACAGATGAGCAAGTACCCTGTTTCTGTAAGTGCCTCTCTTGGGGACAGTTTTAAAAGCAGACACCCTCTGTACTACATCCCACAGAACAAATGCTTGTGCTGTTTTCTATAACTGATTCTTTCTCCAAACTGTAACAAATCATTCAGACTAGCTGTCCAGAGAAGAAGAATCTGAGCTTTACTAAAAAGAAATCGGACAGAGTCCTCAGCAGCCCATGGTGCCAGGCAGGTTTGCACCTGACTGAGAAGAACAACCCCTAGTTCTATCAAAACAGTGTGGCCTCACCTTTAAAGATGACCAGGATCCTGCAATGCTCCTACCTGCTAAGATCCTGGAGTTATGGTTGTCAGGGCTGAGTAGGGTAGCAGGCAGCACCTTTCCCCTGCTGCTGGCTTAGAGGCAGAGGGAGCCAGGCTTGCTGGAGGTGTTTTCTCAGGAGCCATTCCAGTGCTGATCTGGGACTGGACTGCAGCTGGTCTGTGCTGGACTACAGACAGGGGAAGGTGAGGGTCCTGTGCTCATCCTTCTCCAAGGTTCACCTCGACTGTAGGGTGCCACTGAGGGTACCTGGGTCTGTAGGCAAGAGACTTGTTCCCTCAAATGCAGCTCTCAACCACTGCAGCCCTAGGATGCGTGTGAAGATGGAGGATGCTGTGAGATAGAGTCCAGGCAGGGCTGATGCAAAAGCTGCTGCAAAAATCAAACCTCCATCGTGGTCTTGTCAGCCTGCATCTGCTCTTCCCACCAGGCTTCTCTCCAAAGGAGAGGGAAGGGATCAGACTACTCACCACCTTCCCTTGAACAGGGAAATAAAAAAGAAAAGGAAGTGCTATGGGCTGTCCATTGGTTTGAACAGATGGCAGCAGCATGGACCAGGACCAGGACAAGGCACAATCATTTAAAGCCAACATCAGGCTCTGGGTGCCCACATGAAGAGTCCGATAACATACATTCCAGGCCCTGCCCTTGAACAGCCAGGTGGCACCAGCTGATTCTGGAGCAATGCCTTCTGTCTAGTTAGTGGGCAGAAAACCAGGCATGGGCCCAACGGAGACATGGCAAATGAGTATGGGGGCCTTACTTTACCTCTCAGAAATCCAGGTCAGTAAACCAGCAGTGGCAGAAACAGGGCTGTTTGCCATTACTGCAGCTTTTACTTTTAAACACATTTGCTCATGCCTCCTCTGAAAAGCACTCTCTGGACTAGCAAGAGCTCTCACTGGTGAGCTCTGACCCACTCTCCTTGCCATGCTGCCTTTGCACACGTCTCTCAATTTCCAATTAAGCCTATATATTTTCAAGCAACAACTCAAGAATCAGAAGGAAGATGCAACATCATTGTACTAAGTATTTCCACATGGCACTTCTCCTCAAAGCTGAGAAAAAGCAGTACTGTCAGGGTTGCACTTAATCCTGTTGCTTGTTCCTGTGCGTCATTGCACCCTTGGTGTGGGGCTTGCACACAGCCAGGCTTCAGGCTTGGCAGTCCAGTGCCACAGGCTGGAAGGTGTCCCTGCACCTTGGGAAAAAGCAGCCAGACTGAAAAGATTGATTGGTCTTGGATTAAGTGGGTGTAACTGCATGCACCCTTCCTGCAGATCTGGATGTGATATTTAGTGCTTGCTGGAGGTAGAGGAGTGGTCCTGAGCAGAAACTGGAGGCTGATCTCATCACTATTGACATCACAGTTTGATTTGATGAAGCTGTATCTGATCCGCACAAGCAAGTGTTGGAAGTAAGTGGACATCAGCACAGTTAAACCAGAGCATAGCTGCTGCAAGTAAATCAGATTCAAAGTTAATAATTTGATTTCTAGGAGACAGAGAAAAATCAGAGGGCTAATAACATGTGAACCTAATAACTCTGTGTACTGGGACTCAGCATTTCCATCTGTTATCACGAGCTCCGATCTCAGCACAAGACGCAGAAACAGCAATTGCGCAATGAGGATGTGAACACAGGACTGGGAAGAGAGAGTAGAAGACAGACACACATGCCAACCTAAGTGGCAGAGGGTAGGATCAAAGCCAATGAGGCTTTATGTGTTGAACATGCTGTAGAAAAGGCATCCACATGGCAATAGGTAAGGTCCTTTGGAATGACTGCAAACTTTTCAGGTTCCAGGTGGTTTTTAGATTTGTATTTCATTAATTCTCAAAAAAAAAAAAAGCATGCCATTCTAAGATAACCTACAATAACACTAAGGCTAACAGGCCTGACCATTATTTTGCAACTTATTTCTACAATCTGTTGAGGGTAGATAAGGCAGGTTTCTGGTACTTGTCGGAAACTGGTATAAATAAAAGACTAATAGGCACTGAAGTAGATAGCAGATATGTTGTGCTAGGTAACACATGATGAACTGAAGTGAAACCTCACTTTAACAGTGGATGCTCATTAGGGTAAAGACTAGCAAGTATTTGTTTCCTGTCATCAGAAACTCCCTACAGAAGCTGATTTTCCTTGAAAAGACTGTCCTCAGAAAGCAGCCTATTTTTTTTTTTTTACACTTATTGCAGAGGAAGCCCTCTGTAGTTGTCTAGGCAAGGTCAGCTGCTCATGTGCTGCAATCAATAATCTCTTCTTCTTAAGTGTACACCGCTCAGCTCTCGTGATGGGAGTTTATGGTTGCACTACATCTTTATTCTGAATGAAAACTACCTTTACCACTGCTGAGCTAGGATATAGCTATTTATTAAAGCCTGACCCTCCAGCTTTAAGAACATTTTATCAGATCACCCAGAACTTCACTGAAGTGTCAGCTGAGGATCTGTCTGGAAATGCTGAGCAATGGGGGAACATGAGGGTTCATAAAACAATCTTATCTTACTTTTGGAGTTTCTTCCATAGAATGCTGCTTCAGAGGAGGTTAAGAAGGACTTGGCCCCAAATGTCCATCTTTGTTTCACTGTGAAGATGTTGGTGACAAACAGAAGTATTGTTAACTTCAGTAAAGGCTGAGAAGTACTTGTCTCATTCCCCAGTGAAATTCCACATGTGCACAAGGCAAAGGGCCTTGCAGAGCTGGTGCAGCCATTAATCCTGGTGCAGCCAACAACTTCCCTAGTGGCCATCCCCCAGCATGAACTGCTGAGGTGCCTGGGATGAGCTCTATAAATTACACATTGTATATCTGGTTTGAATAAATAAATGCAAAAATTAAGGTCTTGTTCATTAAGTTTGACCCCAGAATAGACTCTTCAGCTTAAGTGTGAGCCACGTAGGTGGCTTTTTTTATTTAACAATGCTGCCCCACTAATTTTGACATTTGCAAATGTCAACATCCCAGTTACAGACTACAACAAAATGCTCAAAAATCATCAAAAATCATCATTAAAAGAATCCCTTTCCTTTTTACTACTGCATTGATGTTAAACCATCACCATACACGATGGTTAGTTTCATTAAAAATTTTGCAAGTCTATTTTTGAACTGAATATGCCTCATAGCACAACTTAGAGCTGCCTTTGGCTTCTTGCCTAAATGTAAGCCAAAGAATCCAGTTTGCCCTGCAATTATCCTAACCTTTCCCAGGTATGCATGGCTAGCAGCAGCTCCCAGTCCCTGAACATCTCGCTTTGTCCAGAGTGACTTAGAAATCCCCTTGATTCAGAAAACTAAGGCTCACAAGTGCTTCCATGGTGGGAGGTATTGACTGGAAAATGCCAGGACTCCTCATTATTGGAGTAAGTTTGTTGTTGTAGGTAATTAACAGGACACTCAGGTTTCTCTGTAAAGCTGTGTCATGTTCCTTTACCTGTATGCAATGTAAGGCAAGTAACTCTTCCCTATACCACGTAACTGCTGTATCTGGGACACTTCAGGACTGCATTTGCTGCTGGTTTTGAAAGGGAACTGAGGGTTAACAGTGGGTGATTCCTGGTTTGCAGCGCTCAGCTTCAGGCATCCTGCTTCACAACAGGAGCCTGGGGAATGGTGACTGCTCAGCTGGCAATCTGCTGCTGGGAGAGTGAAGGATCCCTGGCTAGATATTGTCTTCAGTGCCCTGACTGTCATCTGTTATCTGTGATAGTCCAATGTTCCTTTATCTCACAGCAGCTTAATTAACTGATTAATCTTTCAAAGAACTGTGATAGTCTTATATAAAAGACATCAGGTAAAGTATCTAATACTAATTCCTTCACTATTGACAGTAAGATTGTTATTAACCCTCAAGAACTGTCCAGGATTTTAAAACTTTGTTAAATAAGGATAGTGCAAGAATTTTAGGCTTTTAACAAAAGAGTTATATGAAATTCTCACCTGTTCCTCGGATAACCCTCCCTGGCACCTGTAAAGTGGGAATCTACAACTTCAGCATCACTCAGGGTCCCGGGCCAAGTCCTGCACTGGCTGATGCTCCACGGCAAGGTGCTGTGGTGAGGTGCAAGCCAGGATAGGGTGTGCTGCTCACCATCTCAGTTGTGAGTGTATTACATCTTTGTTTAATTAGAATTAGTGCACCAAATTTAGGGGACACACAGAGAAAAGAGTACTGTCACTTCCTTTGGTTTCAACTGCAGGAGTATGTGCTGCAGCACATGCCTCCCAGTGTGTTGCTTTTGTGGCAGCTTTGTAAGCTGTGCCTCTAGGACAACTGACATCCCAGATAACGAAAATTTGAAAATAGTCATTTTCTAAACAATAATGTTTATCTTTTTGCCTTTTCCCTCCCCAATTAATCTCCTTGTAGATAGTAACCATCTCCTACCAGGCAAAATCAGAAATGCTTCCACATCACAGAAGAAATCTATACAAATCCCACTGCACTGGTCCGTTTACTGGTGGCTGCCAGGTAATAGTGCTAGTAAATCATCGTGTACCTTCATTCATGAGATTTACTGAGTTCCCTGAACTAGCTGGCAGCAAATGGCAGAACTTCACAGATAATCATGGAGAGCCCTTAACAGTGTTTGTAGCTTTATCTGTAATTGTGAGCTGGTGCAATGCAGAGCACCAAAGTGGCACACATGCACACCCCTGCTCTGGGATGACAAAGCAGGAATGGACAGAAGGGATCATCAGGAGGAGAAACAACAGTAGGAATGTCATTGTGAAGGTGAAAGCTGAGTGAAAATCATTCTTCTTTGGAAAGATAATCGAACGTTAATATAAGGCAATGGGATATGGATTGGTGGGGGCAGTAACAGGTCTTGCACTGGAGAATAAACCAGATGTAAGTGCAAGTCAGCACAGTCACCATACAAGTTGATAGCATCTCAAGCTGCATGGCAGAATTTCCCCAAACTGGATGTAGGTACTGAGGTACCATGCAACTGGGGCTGGTGTTTTGACTCAGCCTTTGCACAATGGCCCAGGTAAAAGCATTAGTGGGGTCTGGGTTTAACCACCACAATACTTAAACACTGTGCTGGAAAGCACTTGCAGGGAATGATAAACAATAAATAGCATCTGAAGACCAGGCAGCTTTGATACGGCTGGGCGGAAGATGATCCTCCCGATTATGCTGAGGCTGTGTTGTCTCGATTAGGGATTTGTTTGGGTGCTATCACCATGAGACCAATCATCCCTCTGTTCTGGTATCACTAAATCAAGGTGCAGACCTTGGGGGCAGCAGGCAAGGCTACAGCTCCTGGAAGCCCCTCAGTACACAGAAGGCTTCCCCGCCATTCGAAGCCAACAGGCCCCTCAGCCGCAGAAGCAGTGTCTGTCAGTGCAACACCACTTCAGGAACCTGGAGGTGCACACCGCGGGCCCCACCGCCCCGCACACGCAGATCCCCACACGAAAAGCTGCGGTTAGCCGCCGACAGCCTGGCTGACTGGGAAGGCCAGAGGGGACAGCGCGACCCACCGACGGAAAATGGACGTCCAACCCCCCCCCCCCCCCGAAGGGCCCCACCGACCCCGTAGTCAGCCCCTTCCCCTCCAGACGGCGGTGGGACTACGAGTCCCAG
>JASSUY010033497.1:43278-61071 GCA_032466535.1 Forpus xanthops
GCCGTCGGTGCTAGAGGGCGACCGCGGGGCGCGGAGCCCGCCTGGCTCGGCGGCGCGGAGCGCGGAGGTAGCGCGGAGGGGCCGCCGCCGCAGCCGCCATGGGCAACGCGGGGAGCGTGGACTCGCAGCAGACAGAGTTCAGGGCGCACAGCGTACCTCTCAAACTGCCCATGCCCGAGCCCGGTGAGCTGGAGGAGCGCTTCGCAGTGGTCCTGGTGAGTGCCGGTCCCATTGTCTGTGGGGAGCGGGTCGGGCTGCCTGGGAGAAGGCGCCGCGTTGTGCCGCCCGCCCGCGGGCCCCCGCGGAGGGGATGATGAGGAGTTGAGGGCCCCGTTCCTGGGCCGGGGCCGTGCGCGGGGTGCGGCTGCTGCGCGGCTGAGAGCCGGGGAAAAGTTGGAGACTGAGACCTGAACTGCCCCGCCGCGCTCTCTCCTCGGCGGCGCGGCCGGCCACTCTCCGCCGGGGCCGGTGGCACAGGTGGGCTCTGCGGGACGGTGTCGCCAGCATCCCGCGGCCCAGCCGGAGGCGGCGGGACGGGACCGGGACCGCGCGAAGGGGGGCGGGAGGGCAGCGGAGCGGGGCCGGGCATGTGTGCCGGCTGCGGCTCTTTGTCTCGGGAGCCCCCGAAGAGCCGCCTTCCCCCGAGCCGAGGCGGTTCCCACACGCCCGGGTCTGCCTCTCCTCGCGGGCGAACCCGTGAGGAATCGCCGGGGGAGCAAAGGCCGCGGCGGGTTGTGGCCGTGCCGGCCCCGGGCCATCGGCAGAGAGCAGCGGGCGGACTGATGGGGAGCCCGTAGTACGGCCTCACCTCGGCCTCTCCCTCTCCGGGAGCCCGGGCTGTTGAGAAGCCCCGCGGCTGGCTGTAGGGCGATGGGTCCCGTGGACACACTGGTCCTGCTGCCCCCAAGTCCCCAGCACGTGTGTGCGGTTCACTCGGGCTGATTCTGGGCTGCCAGCGGTCCTGTCGAGCTCTGGTCTTCATTCCATTCCTTTCCTTTCTCCTGAGCAGCTCCACGGACTCGGTGTTTTAAGATCACAGCCGCAGGAGAACATACCAGGCAAAGACAGTGGTCCCTTGGTATTGCATGGGAGTGTTCTGGACTAACGTCCTGTTTTCTGGGTATCTGAGTGGTGTGAGATTATCATGACCCATCTGTTTTTCCAGGTGTTTCTTCTGACCAACGTTTACATGAAAAACAGAAGCTAGGTCATGAGAGCGAATAAAACCCATGTGCATGCCATGCCCTGAGTTCCCTCTAATGCCATGTGAAATCCAGCAAGGCGAGCTGTTGTGAGAGTAATTCCCATATCAGATACTAGAGCAACCCCCCTGGTGTTTTAAATATTCCCGGTGCTGAGTGAGGATTCACAAACTGGTGTGTGTTGGGGATTATTTCTGGTTAGACCCAATTAGATTATCATGTCTAAGAAAAGAATAAGCCTATTCAGTCAGGAACCCCCACTGACGAGCCAAATGGTGAGTGAGATGTTACGATTATTAGGCACAGTGGAAGAAGCCTGATCCTGCCTTGCTCTTGTTGGGGAAACCTGTGGTAGTTTTACAGGTGGAAGATGCCCCCACAGACAGTGCCATGGCTCAGAATCAAGTTTTGATTCATCTAAGCCTACCAAAAGGGTGCCTGGCTTAATCTATGTATGTGGTGTGTGGGAGAAAATTAGTGGGTTTGAGTTAGGACTGATTGATGAGATCAGTACAAGAAGACACATAATTTGGGAAAGCATAGTGCATTAGATACATATAATGTAAATATGGGAGATAACAGGATCATGTTTGTAATTTCTTGAGGTACTTGAGAGGAGTGGATGGCATCTGTTTTTAGAAGATGGATTTAAATGAAGGGTCAGAGGAAGAATGCTGTAGCTTTGCTGGAGGGGGATGCAGGCCATGCAGATGCATGCCTGTACAAATGGGGTGTCGGATGCTCTGCTCCCATCCGGAGGAGCTGTGAGATGGGGCCCAAACACTACTGCTGAAACAGCCCAGAGCTGCCTTCAGCCTGTTCTTGAGGCCAGCTGAGGATGGCTGGTGTTTGTTGAAGCTTCCAGGAAGTATCTGACCAGTTTAAGAAAGAATAAACTCCTAGGCTGTTATTACTTTGTTTTCTCTGTGGCTCTGAGGGGAACATGACTGTTTCAATGATCAAACCCCAGAATAGAGTAGGCAGTGAAAGAGCAGGGATTAGTGAGAAAGGAATGATGGTCGGGGGAAAAAGAAAATGAGAAATATTTTCTGTAGGGAGAAAAGATTAGTCAGGAGATGAGAGAATGAAGAAGTTGTTAAAGGTTACAGGACTAAATCTCACCTTCTTTACATTCTGCCTTAAGAAATTAGCCTGGCACGGGCATTGCTTATGTACTCGGAGAGCCCTGTTGAGGTCCTGGAGGGCTTTGCTGACAGTAGCAATTTTTGTACCACTAATGAAGTTTCCAAGACTGTTCTTGACATTGATGAACATGCAGCTTGGTTGAGGTGCAGCTGCATGCAGGTACAGTCATCATGCTGTGCAGTTTGTTTCTGTGTGTAAAGAGTAGTGCCATGAGGGAAAGGTTCCTATGTGGCATCACAAAACTATTTTCAGGTTTTATTCTTTTCTCCTTGTGCAGAACCAGCACAGTGAGCCATAGCCTGCTCAAACACATCCAAGTCCATGAGCGGAGCACAGGTTGGTCATGTTTTCACAGCAGATGCCATGACAATTGACTTTTATTTTTTTCACTTTGAACATTACTCTCCTAATCTGCAGGATCTCTATGGTCCCTTCAGCAAAGAGAGGAGTAGCAGTGTACCTTGGAGGTGCTTCATGTGTGTGCTAGCTTGCATTTGCTGGGTTGTTAGCAGACTTACTTTTCAGTAAGGTCTCTGGTGAAGTAGCTTGTCCACTTCAAACATACATAGTCACCTTACTGCCTCGTTGGTTAGCCTCGCTCTTTGAGGTTTGAGGTGCATAAATTGCAGGAGATGATGGGAAGTGCTCCAGGTCACACTTTTTTTTTGGTGAAGCTCTCAAATCTTACTGTGCTGATACACTCCTCCAGTCTGTAATGGTGTTCTTGGCATTACTGAGGATGCAGTGAGCTTGTGTATGGCCGTGCCCAGCCGAGGTGAAGGACAGCAATGTCAGGTCTAGCTGTGTCAGGCCTCTTGGTCTGACAGATGGCATGAGAAGATTTTCCCTGTAGGTTTGTGTCTCCTGGTACTGTTTTTGGGACTGGTGGAGTAAATGTGCTACCCTGGCTTGTTTGTTGTGTTGAGATTTGTGCTTGTTTCTGCTAGTTAGGAGAGGGGTCTGCCTGTGTGTTTCAGGAAGACATTGTATTTGATGGGATGTACTTCAAGGTGAAAAATGTGGTGGATAACCCAAGAGATTCAGGTTTCTGTCTGTAAGCCAAGTGTTTCTTCCATCCTCTCAAACTGATGAAAATTCTCCTCTTTTGGTAGAACATGTAAAATAACTCCCTTAGTTGAAAGTTTATGCAAGAATGTAAAGTCTAGGAAAGTAACAGCGTGTTATTGCCACCGAGCTCCCAATTTGCCCAGGAGGGGTGCTGGATAAGCTGAGAGTTGGATCCCAGCTGTAGCACTGACTTTGAGCTTGCCAGCACTCTGGTACAAGTCTGCAAGACCCTCCCATCATTGCCCCTTCCCCAACATGCTTGCTTTTCCTTTTCAGCTGTGTTGGATTCTTTTCCTGGTTTTATCATAGGGACACATGGGGGAAGAGTGCATAAATCATGAATTCTGGTAACCAACCCTAGTTTATTTCATAGGAAACCATAGCTCAGCATGAGTGAGTGCCGTTGCAGACCAAGTGCGCCAAATGTGTCTGTAGACATTATGGCACCAGTGCAGGGAGTTGAGTGTTTGGAGATGGGGGGGTAAACCCCAGACTTCCAGCTCCTGCAGCAGGGTGGTCTTTCTCTGAACTGGTAACGGGGTTGCACTTTTGCAAATGACACGTGGTTTGGAGGAAGCAGCCAGGAAAGAGTTGGCAGGGTAAATTGTTGCCTAATGAGCTGTGATTGACATAATTTGACTGCTGGATTACAAATCTGCAGTGAGGTTAACAGGAAATATCCTTTTACCCCCACCAAGTGGTGTTTTATTTTACAAAAGAGTCTTCTGTGCCCAGTCCAGGAAGATGGAGAGAGGCGTCTGAAGCGTGAGGAAAATGTGGAGGAGAGAGGTGTTTCTGTTGCCCCACTCCTAGCCCTTGCTGTGCTCTGTCCTCAGTTTAACATAATGGTACCTACTTCACTTCTTCTGTTGTATGCGCGTGAGGCTTTGCTCAGAGGAGCTTCTTTGTTTCGCTAGAATTTCCTTCTTCATTGTAGATTTTGTCTAAGCATCACTTTTCATACCAGTCAAGGAAGTTTTAGTGTCTATTGCTAAAGAATTTGAAAGCACAGTGTGAAAACTCTGTAACATTTTCCAGCTGTTTTCCATTCCTCTTCCTAATCGTCTATCAAATATATTATGCATTGTTTTATAATATGTATGGTTTAGAGTCTGCAAATCATTAAAGAGCATGACATGGCTGCAGGGGATATCTGCGAGGTATTATTAGTTCCCTTGCTTCAGTGGGGATGGTGGAGCACTGGAACTCTCCTGGAATGAATTTCAGTTGAGATCCTTTACTCTCTTGTCAGGGTAACTTGAATTAGTTTTGTGGAATTTTAAAGCAAGGCTGTGGAACTTGGGACACACAAAAATTAGATTTAGGAAACATCTGCAGGAGAAGGGGGTTTCTAAAATTCGGATATTGAAGAAACCCGTTGTGTTTTCTTGTTCAGGCTTCATCTCTGACAGATTCTACCATTGGGCTCTTTCCTCAAGGTATTATTTAAATGATTCAATCAGTGGTGCCTTTTGCTTGAAGAAGCAATCTAATAAAACACATTGTTATATATATATATATATATTTCTAAAGAGTTAAAGTTACAGAGAGAAGTATTACTTGGTGGTGACATATCTGTCAAACTGCTTTGTAAATCAGTAGATGGCATTTGTAAATTTTTCACCTAGGCATCACAGGAGAATATTTTTGTCAAACTGGGGTTTGTTTTGAGTGGAATATGAGGATACCGTAGTGGGTATTCAGCTACTAGCAAGTTAGTCACATTCCTAAAATTAAATTCAGATCCTGGAAGTCTGGAAGAATTAAAAAAATAGCTAAGATGATGTAGATGCATGTATTTTTATGTGTACCGTTTTTCCATACAAAATAATATATTGGGCTCCAGTGATGGAGGTATGAACCCATTCTGTCAAACTGCGTGTGTCACGTTCTTAAGCTCTGAATAGCCTGAGAGAAAGTAGTCAGCTTTTTATCAAAAGACCCAGGTGAAAGGGGTAGCTGTTTTATGCCCAAGCAGTGGGGCTGGATCCCTCTCTGCAAAGGACCTGGGCTGTTCTGGGAGAGGACTGCGGCTTAGGGTGGGTGTCAAAACCTCAATCTGCAAACTCAGTTATGTTAATGGTGGCATAGAGGTTTCCTAGGCGTTTTTGTGCTGTGTGCTTCATAAACCCATCATCATGTTGTATTTCCTTCCAAATTACCCTGTGCTTTTGTCTAAGGTGAATAACAACAGGTCAATTAACTGCCTAAAGTGGAAAACCAAATGGGGTGAGAAACTTGTTCTTCTATGAGCTGGCTGGGATGCTTGCTTTTTTTTTTTCTTCTCCCTGTAAGTGTAGACAGGGTTTGTTTGCAGTACAGATCCTGCTTCCCACCTGCAGCTCCTTTGCTGTGCAGGAATCTGGGGAGGACCCCATAGATGCTGCGCTTGGTGAATGAAGTCCCATGTTTCTTCTGGAAAGTGGACAAGCCTCTGTGCAGTGTTGGTGGGGTTAGCTATGGTGTGGCTCCTGGTTGCTCCCCGCTTCTGGGATGGCTTGTGTGCAGTGCCCCTTGGGTTCATGGGGTGATCACTTCTGTGGGTGTTGAATTCTTCCTGCTGAGCATGAGCTAGCAGGCTCCTCTGTCTTTATCCTTAGGCTGCAACATCATCTTTCCTCCTGCGCATTAAAGCTTTGTCAAGCATTTCTGTCAACTTCCTTAACCTTGTGTTCAAGGTAAAGTTTTGTTTGTTTGTTTGTAGTTTATTTTTGTCTTGGAAAGCAAGGTTGTGCAAAACTTGGCCCTGAAGTGTTAAATGGTCTTTTCGGCTATGGTGTGTAAAGGGTACTGCTGAAGAAAGAATTTGAGAGAGGTGGAAAGTGAAATTCAGTGTTTACAAGATGATCTTAAATAAAACAGTAGCTGTTGAATTGTTTTCGATTGACAAGTGAATGACTTGGAGCCACTGGAGTCTGCCTTTAGGCTTTCATTAAAAAAACCCAAATCACTAGCTTTCCATGCTGTGTGAAAAGGTACTAAAATCTACAGAAACTCCCTCTTCCCCTCCCCAAATAGCAAACCCCGGCACAAACACAGAACTAAACAAAAATGTTTGATTTTCCCTCATGGATTTGCTCAAAAGTTCATGGTGGTACTTATTCTTTTTATTACATTTTTGCATCATTTGACAAAGATTGTAAATTATTCCAACAACTTTTAAAATAAATCCTTTTTAAAACAAACCAGCTGTCTGAAGCTGCATGTGCTAATTACCAACCCATTTCTGATGCTTGTGTGGCTACTTAAGAGAAGAGGGGAAGTATTTTCCCCTGCTGGGTTATAGGTGCTGGGTGCTCCTTGCAGTTGAAAAAGGGACTGGTCTGATGCTTTGCAATGGATCAGCACCATATCTGTTCTTAACAGGGTCCAGGCAGTCTTTTGCTCTTGCATTGAGGCTGGCACCTGCTGAATAAAATACTTTTTTCCCCCAAGCCTGTTAGAAAAGGTGGTTTAAATCTGTCGTCTTGGTCTCTCAGTTCTTAACTAAGGGAGGGAAATGCCCTACAGGAATTTTTCCTCATTATTTGTAGCTTGGAATGTATCCTAAAGTGAAATCAAGCTTTGACATTCTCTTTCTGATCTTTTGTGTGGCCATTGGAGTGTTACTAAAGGCAGACTTAGTGCCAGTTCCTGTCCGCTCCCCCAGATACGTATTTTAGACTTGAGCTTTCTGCATTTATGTTGTTTTTTTCAGTGATGGTGTTCTTCCAACTTGATAGCAGAGGAGGAAGCGTGAATGCAGCCTACTGTTAATTTTTTAGAAGTGGAAAATCCCTGTGTCTGATTTCAGTTTTGCTTTTGCTTTTCCATGCTAACCCAACTACTATTCTTTCTGTGAGACTTGCTTTGGAGCTGCAGCTTTTTGAGGGAGTGTGAGCAGGAGGGGGCAGGTAAAGGCTGTCATGGGGCAGGTTTCTGCTCCAGTGGGCACAATCACTACTTACATCCAGATGAAATGGTCCCATGTCAGCACTGATGCCCAGTGCTGACTTGCAGCATGGGGAAGTTAAATCAGCCTCTTTGGTTCTGCTGCAGATTCTGCTGCATAAGTTGTTGTCAGGAGTCTGTGATGTCCCTCAGTGGAGTTTAGTGCTGTTCACACCATGTCTCACTGATGTGCTTGCGTGTGAGGGGACATGTCTGGCAGATGTTGGTGAGCTGGCTTGTGCCTAACCAAATGTGAAGTTTCATGTGAAAGAGTGTCATCAACCTGACTTGAGCTCCTTTTAAAACAGGGTGCTAATAGGGTACTCCTAAATAGTGTTCTTCCATAGCAGGAATTGAAAGGTGTTTAAAAAATCATAAAATTTTTACCCTGCTTACAGTTTTCAAGGGTGATCTTCCAGGGGAGGCAGTGAAACAGGCCTGGAGGTAATACCATTATCTCTGCAGCCACCCCCTGCATCCCTTGCAGACCTTCTCCTTGGCTTTATTTGGCTGGGCAGGGAATGCTGATGCCGCGCTCTGCCCAGAGGAAGCCATGGAGGAGCACGTGCCTGCACTGCCATCATGACCTTGCGCAGAGTGGGAACTGAAGAGCTCTCCACAGTGCAATGAAATGAATTATGCAAAACATGCTAATGCACCAGGACTCTATGGTACCAGTTTATTTTTAAGCATCTGGGCTGCCTCCTGAGTTTGAATTAATCACATTATGATCAGGATCAAAATATTTTCTAGTGCAGGAAGCCTTAAAGAAAACTTCAAGGGGAGTGGCTGTTTTTCCTGGTTCCTTTTGGGTGCTGTGTCCTTGGAAGGTGTGCGTGACAGCAGAAGGCATGTCTGTGTCAGATAGGCTTTCCAGGGTGGTGGTTGGTCCCCTGGGAGTTTTACACAAACTAAGCTGAGTTATTGTTTGCTTTTTTCTTTGTTTGTTTGGAAGAGTACTTTGGGGATTTTGGGATAGGAAATAGGTGACACCAACTTACTCAATTTGATTTATAATTGACTTAAAAAAAAATCTAGCCCAAGCCTCCCGGAGTTAGGAGCTGCAGCATCACTAGAACCAAAGGTTTCACTCAGCCTGTGTATCAAGTAAAAGCACTTTCAGCTGCTTAAAAAAGCAGTAATTTCCCATTTATCACATCCTGCTAATTTCAATTCTGAAGGGTCAGCGTAGTAAAATGAGTAGGTTTTTAGTGCTTGGACTTTATATGATTGGTCCAGTTCACCCTGGAGAGCTGTGCTCTTACTCTCATAGCATTGCCACTGAGAAATGCTATGTTGCCAGTTACTTCTGCAAAGGACTTTCACGTCTGTAGGTGGCAAAAGGTATGTGATATGCGCCCCTGCTTTAAATGAATATTGTTTCACTTGGGCTGGTTATTTTGACGTTAATCATCTGTTCTGTAGTTTTAAAAACTCAAGATGTACAGCATTATGTATAGGTATACTGAAAAACGTAAGCATAATTTTTTCTAGGCTTTGCCTCTTCCTAAAATAATGTCTTACTGTTTTTTACAAGTGTTTCATTGCGCGAAGGCTTGGATGATGTTTAACTTGCCCGTACTCTGTTATAACTAACATACCGTAGAAATTTGACATATGTTGGTTTTCAGTTGGATCTGTAATAAAACAAGTGCTTGTCTTCTGTAACTGTGCAGCATTAAACATATATTTGGGGAGGATATTCATAAAGCAACATAATAGTTGTATTGTATTGGACATGAATGGTCCTCAGATGCATGCTGTGCAATGCGTGGACCTCCAGGACTCTGCATTACAACTCTTGAGACCAACTGTGTACTTGATCATAAGCTGGAAACTTGCCCGACGGCAGCGTTGGAGAGGCAAGCGGGGATGCCTCTGCACAGGAAACCTGTGGCCCTTGGCCCTGGAGGCTGACCTGCAGTGTGCTAGAACTGCTGGGGTGATATGATGGCAATCTGGTCTGTGCCGCAGAGAAAACTCCCATGTTGGAAAGATCCTTGGGAAAAAACCCTAGAAATTGTGACTTCTTTTATGTTGCCTGAACAACACAGAATGTTAACAGTGACCTCCTGCCCTTTGAGAAATCATGTACTTGATCCAGTGGGCTGAAGTGCTTGGTGATGGCAGCAGGAACCCAGAAAGCTGGCCTAGCCTTCTGCAACATCTGTGGTCTGTTCTGGCCACTCTGCCCTGTGGGGTATTGGCTGAGGGCAGAAATTGCTCCTGGATTCTTGAGGAGTTGAGGAGTACATGAAAAACACTTGGGTTGTTGTTTTTGTTTTTTTTTTTTCTTTAGTGTATGCTTGGGTGTTGTAGGAGATATCATAAAATACACGAGTTAGTGGTGTGTCTTTTTTTTGTTTGCTTAACATGTATTATTTGGCTAGAAATCATTTTACTATAAAAGGATTTGGGGTGAATATAGATTGTACATCTGTTACTTGTTTGTCTGCAAAAGGACTGTATAGTTGAGGCCAAAAGTGAAGAATAGAGGGTTGCACAAATTGGCAAAGTTTCTCAAGTCTTTTAGAGGGCAGCAATTAAAATGAAGAAGCAAATTGTTAAATCCAGAAACCCTGGTCATATGTCCATCTAATACTCCAGCGTGTCCCTTTACTGACTTCTCTTGTCCTTCTTTCCATCCTGCAAGAGAAGCAAACAAGCAGTGCGTGCCCACCTCTGATGGTTTGAAACCAGCTGTTCAGCAGAGATGGGTGGCACCATTATTGGAAGGGTCTGTGAAGCATTGGCGATAGCTTGGTAGAGTTTATGCAGCAGTTTTCTGACAAACGTTTCTAATAATTTAGTGTGTTTGGGAGTGCTTCTAAGGGCTTTCTGCCCAGCGCTGAGCCTTGCAGATACAGAAGATCAAATAAATTAACTATCACAAATATTTAACTTATAGCATGATCAGATAGGCCCTTTGTTGCATGTGTTTATGAGAGCCCCTGTATATGTGTACATTCTCACAGATACGTAAGGTCGTTGTATTTGTCTTCTCTCAGACACAGTAAGCCTGATACTGAAAATCTAAGTAGTTGTGTTCCACTTTCATAGGCATGCATCTTACCTGCCATCAGTATGAAGTGCAGTGTCACAGTTTTACTGAGGAGTCAATGGTAAGCAAATCACGGCATGGTGTAGTGATGCCATTGAGGACTGTGGGCTTGGTTGGCATGCCAGTGCTACAAAAGGCATTGTCTCTAAGGTTATTTTTCATTGCATTTGCGCAAGATGTTGCTTGATGACCAACAACACTCTTCAGGTAAACTGAGTAAGTCAGTTTAATGTAGTGATAATTAAGAAAGTGCACCATGGATTGAGCCACAAAGCCTTTGGTAATAACACTTCTGTGACAGCATCTAGCTTACAGCTAACTCTCATGAATTACTGTGAATCTTGTTCTCTAAAAACTACAGCTTCTTAGAATTGTCTCAAACTTGACTTGTCTTCTCAGCAGTTCTCTCCCACCACACAAGGAAGTGGCAACGTGTCTTCAAAAACACAGTTCTGCTCTGTGTCTCAGTCTTCCAGTACAAATACCTGTTCTCCTGATCATGTAAATGAGTATGTAAGTGTGGCAAATGAACAGAATTCTTTTTTCGTAAGTAAAACAAGAACTTTCTAGGATTTTTATCAATGAATCTCTCACAAGCTTCACACTGCTGCAGAGGAAGATAAGGAGTGAGAGGTACACTTGTTACCTTTGGGGAAAAGGAAGCCTGAATTGCTGTGAGCCCCCCAAAATCTGGGCAACAGGACAGAAGTTAGAAATAATGTTTCCCCACTTCCCATCTCTTGTTGTAACTCCTAGGAAAAGAAAATAGGAATGTTGTCTGCCTCCCAATGTGAACATGTGTTTGACACATTGGGAAGCCCACGCTGTGTCTCTCCAGTTAGAGTGGGGATCTGGGATGTGACAGCTGGCATTTGGTTCTTTGAAGTCACCTTTGCAGATCCATGTCAGCTTTCCTTTAAAGTCTTTCATTTGTCTAGCACAGTTAAATGGAAGCTGAAGAGCAACATTTTAGTTTGTTTATTTTATGGTGTTTCAGGGCATCTTTTCTCTTTGATGTATTTAAAAAAATAATCTCATTCTGTACTGGTTTTGTCTGGGACAGAGTTAATGGCTTTGTTTACTTCTTGCCTTCTCTTCCAGCGTTTAATTTTCTGATGTGTTCTGGAGGTGAGATGAGGTTTTTGTCCCTCTGTGTATATGCACATATATATGAATTGAAACATTTCTTTTTGACCGCAAGGCGTGTTTCAAAGATAATTGGCCTCTGAGTCCAGATGAAGGTGAGAGAGATTATATTCATCCACAGTGCCTCAGTCTGAAAAAGCTGGTTGGTGCTGCAGTCTCTTCAGCACACCCTGCAAAGTGCTGCAGCACTGATGCCATGCAGAAGACCTCTTTTGGAGAAGTAATGGCAGTATCAAAGCAGTGGTGGAGCTTGTTCCAGGGGAGAAAATGGGAGCTTGTTTCAGGGGAGAAGATAAAAGGAGGCTGTGAGGTTCTGAAGAATAGTCATGGCTTGGAAATTAATTCTGTGTTTTCTATCAGTAGGAAAAAAGGCAATTTTCTTCTTTAATGTAGAGATGTCTGAGCAGATGGATGGTGTACACAAAACACTTGGGGGAAATGCTTTTAATATTATTTTTAAAATCCTTTTATTGAGAATCTGTAGGACCTGGGATAGACAGTCACCAGTGTTTTACTTGCATGTGTTTGCTGTGCTGAATGTATTCATGAAAAGTGAGAGATTCAGCTGGCTTGGATCAAATGGCAAAAGAATGGGAGAAGAGGTATTTAGGAAGCTGTCAGCTTCTGTATGGATTAAAATTAAATGACTTTTCAGATCGCCGTGCATGAAGGCTTACGTGATCCAGGTATGTAACTGATGACATTTCCTTCTAAGCAAGGTATCTCTTTCACACATGGTAAGTCAGCAAAAGCTTTGTACAGTACATTGTTGGTACTATATCTTTGCCGTTGTTGTCCAGCTATCTGTTTGTGGGCCATTGCTTGGTATGTAAGCAGCAGAGATGTTTTCCAGAAATGAAGCTGTGCCTGTAAATTCAGGCTGTTGCTCAGACTAGAGGGCAGGTGGACTTTCTCTGTGCTAGAGGAAGATTTTGGCAGAAGATTAAGTGCTTTAATTAGAATATAAAAGAAATTGTGCAAGAGTTTACATGAGCTGAGTTCTTGTGTTCAGCAGCAGCAGCATCCTTCATCAGCAAGTGGGATGCAAATGAATTTTCACTTAGCAGGGCAGGGAAACAGCCTTGCAGTTCTTGCATGCTGGTACTGCTCCTGTATCCCCAGATGCCGTCTGTGCATCATGAGCACACAGGATTTTCAGTTAAGATGAGGAGCTCTGATACCTACAAATTTGAGAGAGGCAAAAATTGATTAAGCATGAAATTCTTCTCTGGCAGTGAATTCTTGGTTGGCTCAGAGACAAAAGGTTGCACAACTGACAAGGCAAAGGAATCCTACTTAGAAAGCTCAAAGCTATTGTTTGTTTGGTTTTGCTAATATTTATTTTATGTCTGATGTCAAATCTTTGTTAAAGGTGAGTTATTCCTTCTGTTTAGCAAGTGGAGTGAAAACTACCCAAATGCACTTGTAAGGCATTCAGTAAATTGTTAAAGTTGTTTTAGGTGCTCTGAGGAAGTGGTGATCCTTGAGGTAAGATAGCCCATGTAGACCAGAGTAATACTTGTGTTTCTAGTGCAAAACACAGTTCTTGTGTTAAAATAATCCAGTCTGTATACATAAATAAGCATGTAAATGTATACATTAAAACAGAAAAAAAAAAAAAATAAGGTGGTGTAATATTTTTAAGGTTAATCTATAAGCTTATTTGTGTATATTCTCTCAGTTGGTACTGCTGTGCCAAAATGTTTTCCACAGGAAAATGTGTAAGGAGAAAACAACCTTCTTTTTAACACTGAATAAAAGTCCTGTTTAGATTTATTCAGTTTTCAGAAATGATAGGTTTATGAATCACTTCTTAAGAAGATGCTCCTTGTGTAAGATAGCTGCGCATCGGAGGTGCTCACATTGCATTTGCCCCAGTGCTGCCTCTACCAGCTGAGCTGGTGGCTCGTGGGAGAGCCATGTGTTAATGCTTTGGTGAACCATCAGTACTGTGGTTTACTGCAGCGAGAACTTTTCTCACAAAGATGCTAGTGAAAAACAAGGAGTGTTTCCCTGAACTGTGGAGCAGCATAGCCAAAACACTGATTAAGGCCTTGAATGTGTCTGCTCCTATCCTGCTGAGCTTTTAGTGTGGCTGACCTTGTGCTGTATGATAGATACCGCATCCACAGGCACGACTGCTATACCTCCCTGGAAGCTGCATACATTGACTCTCCAATGCTCAGTAATGACCTAATTTTTGTTTCTGAACTACTGCTACTTAAGGTGCCTGGGGCCTGATTATCATCTGCTTCCTCTTCTTTCAGTTGGTAGAACTTTTTAGTTTTCTGCCTATTCCCTTGATCAGCATTTTTTGGGTTGAAACTTTTGCTTTCCTCACAGGAGTAGGAATCAGCAGCTCTTGCAGCATCTCAGTGAGTAATAATTGTAGTGGGTTTAGTGAGCGGTTAAAAGAGAGCAGATCATTAGATTAATGGATTTTTTTTGGCCAAACTCCATTGGTGGAGATGTCTGTGTGGGCCCTTCCCGCAAGTACTTCTCAGAAGTTGCATACAACTGAGAGTAGAGTCCGGTCCTCAGGAAAGGTGGTGTTTGCATCGCTGTTACTGCCACGTTAACTGCCAGTGCAGGACAGACTTTAAAATGATGGATATCTTTGTGTTTACATCTCACACCCCGGCAGTTTTACCATATGGCATCTTCTAGCTACCAAGCAGTGCTTTCCAGTGGGGTTGGCTTTCCTCCTGTTGAACCACCAGGCTTGTGGAGCAGGAGAGACCCAACAGGGCTTTTGGAGAGATTATAAGCATTATTTATCCTGTGTGTGGGAACCTTGGAGGCATTTTAGTACTTTCAGTACAGCCTCTGCTTTGAGTTGCTGTGCTTTTTTGTGGATCCATGCAGTGGTGGGGGAGGTGTTGTGGTCTTGCATGGTTAAAAATAGGAGGAGCTAGTTGGTGAGTTGGCACATTCAATATGTTTATTAGAAAAGCAAGGGGCACCATAGCTTCATTGCAGGCATCAACTTTACGTGAGCAGGACACTTCATGCACAGCTGAGGAGCTGACGTAGGAGCAGCCTGCTTCACCTCCCCTTAGTTATGCTGAAGGCATTTCTAACTTTGTGGGAGGGAATGCAGCTGAGGAAATATCAACATGCCGTGAGCAAATACACTTCATTAGGGAGCACTGTTTAAAATGTTTTGCATTAGTAGGAGTCTGAGCTGTTTTTCTTCTTATTTGTGTTCTTGGAGGATTGAGGGAGGGTTTTTGTACACTGTGCATTTAAGCAGCCCGGAGCAATTTGACAGTATATAATAAAAATTCATCATAATGATGAAGCTGGGGGAGGAGTGGGGAGAAGGCTTGGGTTTGCTGTCCCACAGCCACACCAGCCCCTGGCTTACTGGGGCAGCTTTCCCTTGTTGGGCACCCTAAGGTGCACAGGAGGCTGCTGTGGCTTTGGGAGGCAGTGCTCTTCAGGGATTGCTACAGTTTAAGGAAGTTGGGTTTATCTGTGCCTTTACTGATGCAGTCATCTTGTCTGTCAGCTGAGGGATGTGTGTCCTGTGCTAAGTGATGTGAACTGTTACGCCACGTTTTTGCCACATTAGGATTACCTTTACACTCTTCATTCTCTTTATTTTGATCGGAGCAGCCTGTAGCTTACAAAATGACCAGGCTTTTTTTGAGCACTGTCTCTGGGGTTTTTGCCATGAGAACCTGGTGGCAGCTGCACATATCTTCATAGCGTGCACTAGTGCAGAACACGTTTCTGTAAACATGCAACTGTGATGCTATTTTTTTCTCCTCTTATGCCACATTATGGTCTCTTGAAAATGTCGCCAAGTTTTTCAATTGAGTAAGAAATTAAAAGACAAGTCCTTTCATTCTAGGATAATTGCCTGCCGTTGCTGCTGCCTCCCCAGGAAGCAGAAGCATTTGTATGTCTTTGGGCTCTGCCCAGTGCAAGCCTGTATGTCATAGGCTTATTCAGGTGCTGAAATAGTCCCTCAGATCACCTGCAAGTGACCAAACGTGGCCACCAGCTAATGATGGAGTGTGTTTGTCCTAGAAGCAGGATTTGTGCCTCCTGAACATTTCTTCACATCCCACTGGACCCAGGTCTAAGCAGTGGCAGGCAAGGCTGGGTGGCTTTTTATTAGGCTGTGGTGAGCAGGCACAGCGCAGGGGCAGGAGATAGTGGCAAGGAGGGGGGACATCCTTTCCTCCCCAACAGTGAGGACATCTTCTACTTCCTGGGCTGGTGTGGCAGTGGATGGCATCAGCTTGCTCTGAGATGATGAAAATCAAAAGATCAGACTTTTGCAGGTGTCTCAGTATGCTAATGAGTTTGGCTTTTTAATTCTTCAGAGTTTGTATGTATTGGAGCACTCAATGTGCAAGCAAAGAAGGTCCGCTGAAGCAAGTATCGTTCCCCAGTCTGATGGCCTTTGCCCTCTGAAATGTATGACTTGTTGGTAACATCTGGTGGATGCCACTTCTAATTCGAATGCCATTGATGTTTCTGAAAGATGCTTTTCAGTACATTCATGGGACCTGATTTTGTTGGTGTTAGAGGCTCTTCCTATTCTAGAGTGATACATGGGTGTGCTGGGTGGATAAAATTCCGGGCCTTGGTTTATTTAAAATTACACCATCTGGTCATGCTGGGGATGAGGTGCAACAGCAGCAAAAGGCACTAGCTTGCAAGAAATCTTTGATTCTAAGGTTGACAAGGGCTGTTGGTGGTTCTGTCTAGATGCAAATCTAATCTGTTATCCTAATCTGACAAATTCAGGAGGAGTTGATGGACTCCAGAGGTAGTCTCTGCTCCTCCTTCCTGGTCAGAAATAAGTCTTCCTTGCAAGTGTGGTAATTCTCTGCATTACAAAATAAGACAAACGGATTTTGTTCTCTTGTATGGATGCGCAAGATGAAATTAATACAGTTCTGTCTGACAGCTTTATTGATGCAGTTGAGGGCTGAATTTTCCCTGCATTTTTGTAGTTTTAGTCTACAGCAGTCTGCATTCCTAAATTGGAAAAGATTCTCACTAGAAATACAGACCATAAGCATTTTGAAGTACCCTGAGCTTAGAGTGGGGAGTCACGGGATGGCTGGGTTTCATCTCGGGGGGTTTGTGTCAGGGCTGTGCCTTTTGCTATCCTCAGAGTACTTCTAATATGGGTGAAACTGCTCATTTTATTTTGCCTGGCTTTTTTAAGTACCAGAAAAGTGTTGGGTTAAATAATCAGCCTGAGACAGACCCAACATAGAGACTTCAATGAAATAATCAATGCTTGCCACAGTTAAAAGCATCTGGAGATAAGCTGTCAGGAAGGACAGAGTAATAAATCATGTTGTTAGCCTAGCAAGATGGACTTTTTTGTACTTAGAGTTTCATATATCTCTAAGTACAAATTTAATTGAAACTCCTGGCTGTTTACAATATTATCTTCTTACCTAATAGGAATAGCGTATGTATATTTCTGAATGTAGCATCTTATATATGAGCTCCTGTAAAATGACAAGGTTTTATTTTACTTTAGATAAAACAATAACTTGGGGTCTTCATTCTCACAGTCCCTGCGTCTGCCTTCCAAGACTTGGGTGGTGTGGTCAGAGCATTTGCCAGTGAAGACCGAGGCAAAGAAGTCATTAAGAACCTCAGCCTTCTCCAAATCCAGGGTAGCCAGTTCTCCTGAGAGCTGCTGGAGGGGCCCCACAGTCCCTAGTCTGTCTTTTATTTGCGGTGTACCTGTAGAATCCTTTCCTGTTACCCTTAACATCCCTAGCCAAGTTTAATTCTAAGTGGGTCCTAGATTTCCTAACCTGGTCCCTAGCTTCCCAGGCAACGTCCCTGTATTCTTCCCAGGCCACCTGTCCTTGCTTCCACCTATTATAAGCCTCTTTTCTTCCTTTGAATTTTCCTCAGCAGGTCCTTTTCCATCCAATAAAAAGCACATGGAACTGTTGGAACAAGTCCAGAGGAGGGCCGCGAGGATGATCAGGGGACTGGAGCACCTCGTGTATAAAGATAGGATGAGAAAATTGGGGCTGTTCTGCCTGAAGAAGAGAAGGCTGCGTGGAGACCTCATAGCAGCCTTCCAGTATCTGAAGGGGGCCTATAGGGATGTTGCGGAGGGACTGTGCATGAGGGACTGTAGTGAGAGGACAAGGGATGATGGGTACAAACTTAAAGGGGAAGTTTAGATTGGATCCGAGGAAGAAATTCTTTCCTGTAAGGGTGGTGAGGCACTGGAATGGGTTGCCCAGG
>JASSUY010033498.1:0-22324 GCA_032466535.1 Forpus xanthops
GAAAGGTTTGATGAGAGGCTGAGGAGCTAGAGATGGGATAGACAGAGTCACAGTGCAGGCACAAAGTTAGTGCTGGCAGCCTGTCAGGAGCCCTAGTCACAGCTGAAACCAAGAGCTCCATCTGCCATCCCAGTCAGCATCTAGGGTTGCTGCAGCAAGCAGTACCCAAAGCAAAATCTGTTTGGAAACCCCTGCTTCATGTAATATGTATGTCCATTTGATGTTTCCAGGCTGTATTCAGGACAAAGCTTTTTTCCTGAAAAAGCACCAAAATGCAATAATGAAAAGCAAGTAATCTTTGATAGGTTTTGCAGTGCAAGCTTTAAAGGCTGTAAGAACCAGAGACTCTTCTTACTGAATCGAAATGTAACACTTACTACTCTCTCTGGAGGAGTCCTGGGCCACAGGCGGCAAAGTGGCAGGACGGACCCCTGCCTGCCAGCAATGGCAGAGCAGAGCGTTATGCACTCCTGAGGCACAGCCGGAAGCCCTCTTTGCAGCTCTACGCAGAAGAACTGTGGAGCTGTGGGGTCACCTCCGTGTTTTTGCTCTTGGCCTTTTTTTTTAGCTGCTCTGTACTCAGTACAGGCACAGGGACCAGTGGGGGCTTCATTTATCTGAGCACCAAGCTGCTCTGACTGTGCACGTGCTTTTTATCAGAAACTGTGCTTCTATGCCTTGACAGCAATCTATGCTAGCTGTGCTGTCAGAGAGGTCAGTGAGGCCAGAGAGGCAGCAGGCAGATTTGCCACCGTTCATTTGTTGAAACAGATCTCTAGAAGGGCACATGGATTACAGTGGACTCACCTGTTTCCCATACGATCATGAACTAAATCTTTGCTTCTTATTCCCATCTCAAAGTAAGCATAAAAAGCTTCCTTCCTCACCCTAAGGCTGTTAATATTTATGGAGTATTTTGAGGTCTTACAGAGTAGGAATGGAAACATCAAGTTTATTCACCTGTAAGTCTTGTCTCTGATACCTGGACCAACCTGTGATGCCCTTCCTGCCTTCTGGCAACTTCCCAGAGCATATAGAAGCTGAAACTGGCATCCCTGTGGGGTGCTAGAGCCAGCAGAGCAAATATTGTATGTAGATGGCAAAATGGCTTTCCTCCTTAGTCCAGTGTTAAGTGCTCACTGAATGAGTTTGACTCCACAAACTCAAGGACAGCCAGCTCAGGTTGCTTCCTCCAATACTAATAAGTAAACAAGTTACTCAGTTGTTTTTTTTTCAGTTAATGCTTTTCAGAGACAGTAAAATGCTGTAGAGTATTCATTCTGATTCCAGCTGTGGAAATGGAGCATGTATAATTACCAGTGTGGGTAGCAGTCCATCTCATAGCCTTACTTATGCCAGTGAAGGATATTATCTCATTATATCAGCTTAGCAGTCTTCTTTCCCTGGAATTTGAAATAAGCAAGGCACATAAAGGAATGATGAAACAACTAATTATAAAGGACATTATTTTAAAAACTGAACAGTAGTCAAAATCCATTAATGGACCATTTTACATCATTAAACTACTTCTAAGAAAGTATCTAGGCTTTTTTCAGCATAAACATTTCTACACTGAAAATGTAACTTGAACCTAACTCTATGGTTAGCTATTTTTTGAATGAGTATAATATGTGCTTTCATTTATGACAGGGCAAAGATGACTGAAATTTTTAACTTCATTATGTCTATCATCCAAAGTCATTTAGAAGATAGTCCTTGTTACATGGAGACTCTTATGCACTAGAATGCTAATAATGACTGATGTATTGGGAAATATAATATTGAGCTGCTAGCAAGGACTTGGTTTAGCATATGTTTTACAATTTTTATTTGAATAGAAAGTACTGTTCTAATGCAAAGATAAAATTATTCTGGACCTTTAGAAACTTCTTGGGTGCATTTTTGGGGTTACAATACAAATACCCTTTGTTTTTGTTTTCCAGCTCTCAGTCAACCCAGTTGAACCTCAAGCTTCTGCAATGCTGAACGCATCTTTTATCATACTTATAAAACACTTTGGTCAGCACTCAGTTGCAAGTGGAACCACGCTACCCATACCCTAGTAATAGGAGAGCCAAAGAATCCTAATGAATGGATCATTAAAATATCCAAAGTTAAAAGAGGCTGCTACTGAGGGAAATAGATGAAGATGAGGGTATAAGTTGATTACAATAAAAGAAGCTCATACAGGAGCAGTTCTGTTCCTCACATAACTGCAGGAGTGAGGAAAAAGTCTCTTTCCAACTGGGTCTTTTGTTTGCCAAGCTACCCATTCTTCTTGGGAGTAGGAAAAGGTGAAACACTGCTGAAACTTTTGCTTCACCTTCACCTTCCTTGGCAAGAGAAATATCCTGTCAGATCCATACTATGCACTGTGCAGCTCATATTAACAAAAGTATTTGGCACAGTGAAAAACA
Organism: Forpus xanthops; assembly: GCA_032466535.1. NCBI lineage: Eukaryota > Metazoa > Chordata > Aves > Psittaciformes > Psittacidae > Forpus > Forpus xanthops. The sequence goes on from JASSUY010033498.1 coordinate 2,418, forward strand.
AAACAAACAACACCCATTACACCCACTGCTCCCAGTAGTAATTTAGTACTGCAGACACCTGTAATACACTAATCATCATCTCCATTTCTTTCATAAAATAGAAAGGTTATGCTTCCATAGCTACGTATGGCAATACAGGCGCCATTGGTGTTGGAGTGAGTGAGCCACATACACTGGCTTTGCAACACTCTTTAGAGATATAGCATTGCAGGGTAGTCCAAATGTTGGAGCCTGATTTGTCCTCCAGGATGTCTCTCCATTGCCTTAAAGGTGATGTGAGCTGTTAGAATCATCAAAATCCTTCTTTGTCACACAGATCTCATGTCAGAGGATCCCTGACATGTATGTCATGCATACAGCCCACTGTACAATGAATCTTAGAGACACTATTTACAATAGGAAACTCTCGAAGTAGGGGTACCTGGAAACTGAACTAGATGAAACTGGCAACTGAACTGAACCCTTTCCTGGCAAGAGGAATGCACCTGCTATATCAGCATCCTGGGCCATATATATGTCAGTAGCTGGTTAACAAAACCCAGACCTGGAAACAATGCTGCAGAATGTATAGCTTTTTTAATGGGTTTGGTAGCAGGACCAATAAAGTTCATTGTTGAGTTTCCCTACAAATGGCTTCCTTTGTGCTGCAGCTTTTTACATCAGCTTTTAACTAGACCTACCAGTTGTACTAGCCAGACTGAGGGCATGATCTTCCCAGAGACTCTGGTTCCCATGAAATGAAAAGGAGACTTCTGAAACATCCCTAGAATTGCCTTTGGGCTTCTGAAATGGTCCTCTTTGCCTAGGAAACCTGTACCCTCTCTCCCATGGAAGGAAAAGAAGAAAATCAAGGCAGAGTGAATTGAGTATTTTTCATTTTAAGACTCAAGGGGTAATGCTGATTTAAAGGCTCACATGAGAAAAAAACAAATCCACCTGCCACTCACTGTGGCCGGTTGGGTCAATATGGCCCTACCAGGCCATCTCGCTTACTTGCCTTTGCTCTACATCTGAGTACTTCAGCCCCCAATGGCACAGCAGATTCACCCCCCACACTCAGAAAAGAACGCTGGCAAACAGGCTGCTCCTGCCAACTGGACACTAAGCTCAGCCTTTATGGGATATACAGGCTCAAGGATGGGAAGCTGGTAGAGAAAAGGCAGAGTCACTCCCAACAGGCAGTTTTTGAGCAAGAATCTTTTGTGTACTTGATCATGAACTGTCAAGAGTACAATTTGAAATTGCTTGACTGTGGCGTTCAAAAGCAAACACTTGGAATGGGCACAAATTATTAAACAGCTTCTCTTGATCCAGTAACAGGCAAATTGCACATACTTTCCCAGAGAGGGGGAAGAATCCCGCCCAGATATGCCTAATGGAGGGCGTTGAGGAGGAGCTTCGGTAACATTAAAAGAAAGAAGCTAACCCTTCCCTCTAGATCTGGAGCAATGCACAGTAAGGAGGGGCCAATATCCACGCAATTACATCTGTCTCCTACGATGACGACTAAGCAGGATCTCATTCCGTTTCCTCGTGTATTCTTTTTTGCCCTGGTTCAGCAGCAGCCGCAGCAGGCCAGCGGGACCAGAGGAGCCCACCCGCCGTCACTCCCCAGGCCCAGCGCTGCACTTCCTCCAGCCGCCAGCGGAGGCTGCTGCGGGTCGGTCGCCTCCTCCCCAGAGCCTGCGGGGTCCGGCCTCCGAGCGTCCTTCCGCTGGCGCAGCGGGCGGCCGGAGCCGCGGGAGCTCAAATGCAACGCCCCCACTTGCAGTGGTTACCCTTGCCAAAGGGAAAAGAAAACAAAGCCAAAGGCACAACTGGGCAGCTGACAGTTTCCTTCCGAATCAAAGCCCCCGGGGGAACTCAGACCAAGGCAGAGAGTGGAGAGAAGAGGGAATGCAGAGGAGGATTTAGGGACAATGACAGGAGCGCTCAGTCACTCCAAAGTCAGTTACAGCAGGGTGGCTGCGGACAGATCCTCTTGTAGCAGCTCACTTTGTGCGGGTTCCCAGGCCGCCGTGGGGATGCCGGCGGGTATGCCGGCCTTCGGCTGGGTGGCGCTGCCCGGTACCCTGGGGCAATGAGGCAACAAGGAAAGACCGGGACTCCTCGTGGCCCTCCGGTAACTTCCCTCGAGTTTTGATGTGAAAATAAAAACAAAGCAAACAATTCCCTTCCCCCCAGCCCGAAAATAAAGCTGGGGTACCACCCGTGCTGGTCGAAAGGGCTCCATTGTCGTTTTTAAATGAGGTGTCTTTGCAACCGCTAGCCCCTCCCCGAGCCAGCGGGGAGCCGCCAGTATCCCTGGAAGCGAGAGGTAGCGGGGAACAAAAGGCAAACTCCGAAGTGACATTGAAAATAAAAGGGAGCTTTGGTTACCCCCAGGGAAAGGTCGAGGGGGAAAGGTCGCCTTCCCGCCAGCGCACGTACTCCCGGCGGGCGCAGGGAAGCGCTCCGACGCCTGGTCGCCAGCTCCGCGGGACCCGCGGGCCCGGCCCGAGGCCGTGAGCTGGTCTCAGGGCCCCGAGGGCGAGGAGGGTCGTGGAGCCCTCTCCCCGCAGAGAGCTCCAGGCAGGCTGCAGCCCTCCCGGCCCCTCGACGGGGCAGGCCGGGAGCAAGGGGGATGTCTTTCAGATTAAAGCAGGGGGCATTGAGCAGTGCTCCCTCTCCCCGCCAGCCGCTGCCAGCCACGCTGAAGCCTGCTGCCGAAAACGGCTGCGGTAAATCAAACCCTCACCCTGCACCCACAGGCCCACACGTATTGGTCCCCTCTGCGTCCAGCCCCAACCGGGATCCCGGAGCCGATAGCCCCTTAGCCCGGCGCCGGCGGGGCCTCGGGCCTGGCGGAACTGCTGCCAGGACAGGAGCCGCCCTGGGCCCCGGAGGAGTCGCGGGAGGGTGAAGGGAAGGAAGGGAAGGCGGCGAGGTGACCCTCTTAAAAGCTAAGTTGCTTTTTGAAACACTTAGAGACGACAGGGCTGACGGCTGTGAACGTATGCGTAAATATATACTCAGGCATACCCAGTGCCAGAGGTATGCACCTTACACACATATGTGCATATGTGCAGGGGCATTCTGGATGTATATAAAAAACCACGTAACTCCTGAACTATCTAATGTAATATACTGACATCTAGCCCTAAAATCAGATAAATAGATGGATCCCGGCAGGACCGTGGGTTTAGGTATCTATTGATAAAAAGTATTTATGTATGTATATATATATCTATGTAAAACTTTTCACTATCTTAATGAAACAACTTTTGGCAAATTGTCTCAACAACCATCTTCCAGCAGAAACCACCCCTGGCTCGGGTGTATCAAAGATGCTCCGGGGCAATGATGAATCTTGAACTTGTAGTTCAAGTGTTGCAGGGGTGGCAGTCCGCTAGCACTAAAGAAGCCGGATGCGGAGGACATCGTATCAATTGCTGATATTAACAATACCAGGATGGGGAAGGGGGTCAGACGACACTTCAGACACATCAGTGGGAGCACTGCTGCTACCCAACACCGGCTGCTGGGGCTCCCGAGCCTGCACCCAGCGCTTTCCCTGTCCCCAGGCGAGGCAGCCTCGGAGTGTGCGGTGTGGCCTCCGGACCGAGGCGTGCCCGGGCCCCCCCGCCTGGCACTGCTGCGGCAGTAGCCCTTCCCTGGCACCCCGCACCTGGCCCCACCCTGGTCCTCTTGGCCAGGAACGGGCCGGCGATGGAAAAGCGGGGGAGGAGGGGGTGTCTGAGGATTAGGGCAGGAGGGCTCAGTCGTTCGCCAGGAATTGGGGAAGGAGGGAAACGAGCTGCTAGGAGCACGGGACCTCGCGAGTGGGGCCGCCAGTCACGGATGAGGAAAGGCCCCCGAGGAAACCCAGATGCGAGATGCTCCACGCCCTGAGCAGCTGGAGGAGCAACTGTGCGTGCGCTGCGGAGGGGTGAGGACTTGCGCTTTAGCTTTTGATGGCTTTGCTTGGTTTTTTTTTTGATTCCCACTCAAGGGTCAGATATTTCGACCAGTGTACTGAGGGGTGTCTCCACTCGAACGAGATAACTAGTGCGGGGGAAGGGGGGGTTCCTGATGAATTGTCCCCATGAGCCAAAGCAAGAGTTCCCCCCCCCAAGACGCTGTGTGCCTAGCTAGCGCTTTCAGGGAGCGTGTCTGGACAGGACTCCTGCCCTACACACCCCAGCATGTGCTGTCCAGGCAGGGAGCAGCTCCCAGCACCCTGCCCGCCGCCGGCAGTGGCGGAGGCATCGGGCCACCCTGCTCGCTCACTGCGGAAACCTCCTCTCCTTCCCTCCTTCCTTCCCCTCCCCTGGCATGGGCTCAGGGCGCATTATGCTGGGCACATCTTCCATTTGAGGAGGGGGGCTAAGGTGACAGGAAGTGTATGACGCCGACATGCAGAAGAAATCAGTGATGAAGTTTCTATGAGCTGGCTAAGAGGTGGTCCGAGAGGGAAGAGTTGCAGCAAGCTGCGCGGTGGTACCCCTTTTCCAGGTGCAGACCTTTAAGAAGGCAATTTAAACCTCTATATGAATGTTAAGAGTTGTGCTGATGACCAGGAGAAAAGAGTTCTGTCCCAGCCCTGATCTTATTCCTTCAACTCAGACTTCTCTAGGAGCTGCTGCCCTCACTCCAGAGCCCGGAGACCCCCTCTCTTACAGCAAAGCAGGCTGCAGGGCTGAGGCAGGGCCGCCCCCTCAGCCCCGGGAGCTGGGCGGCAGGGCTGGGTAGGGTAAGGCAGGGGTACCAGCCGCTCACCCGTGAATCGGGCCACTGAGAGCATGGAGCGCCTCAGGCCTTTGTATCAAAAAGTTACGCCTAGGAAGTGTCCCTCTGGTTGAGAAAGTATTCGCCCGCCGGTTGAGTGGGACCCTCCCCTCTCCCCTCCGAGCCCTTCGGCAGCTCTGGCTTGCCGAGCACATTCGATTCCCCCTGGGGAGGCACAGCAGCTCGCATAAAAAAAAGACATTGTTGTCTTTGGAGAGCCCAGTACGCACTTTCAAAAGCTGATCCTTGAGTTCCCAGCCCCCGCAATCCAGTTGATGAGGAAACGCGCTGCGGTCTTGGTGGCACCGTTTCCATTGGGATTGGCACCATTTGATTGACAAAGTCTCCCATTCTTCCACCTCTCGAGTGTTATCAAACGGATTGTGTGGGGTCAGAAGCTATTGAAGGGACGTCCGTGTAACCGCATTTCTGCAAACACGGGGTGAAGACCGTGCCTTTCTCATGAAAATGCTTCCACCAGGCAAAACGCATCTCATCTGCCTTGCTCTCCTCCTTAGCATTTCTTTTTAACTCGAGCATTTTACTAAGCAGCAGCACCAGGTAAACGAACGCATCAGCAGAGGTAGTCTAGGCAGGACCCTTCTGGGGCTGCAGGGAGCTAGCCCTGGCAGGACAAACTTGGGTGGAGGGTTTCAAAGAGATGGGGAAGTGAACGGGACAAGAGCAGCAGCGAAACAGTTTTCTGGCCAGCTGTCCGCGATTTGACTCGCCCCAGTATAGCTCGTTTGGGGCCAGAAAGGGGGAGCAGAGGTTGACCTGATTCTTTTTCACTAGCTCGGTCTAGAGGGGCTAAAAATTGCCGTCGGGACCTCTTGCGTCGGTATGCTCCTAAAGAAACGGTCAGAGGTTCCCAGAGAATTCCAGTCCGCTTCTCCACGAAGGGGACATGAAGGGCTCTCGTAATAACTTCTCTTTACGAAACCTCGAGCAGTTAGAGCTAGGTTCCCCAGGTTCATCTTAACTGAGCAGTGTTTCGGAGGCGATTTAACCTACGCTCATTCCAGCGCCAGGATAACTATGCTCCCCCAGTCACGGCAGGCGGTGAACGGGGTCTTTCCGTCAGCGCCCCCGGGAAGGCGCTGGCGGGCGGCGGGGGCCCTCCCCCCCACTCCTTCCTCTCCCTCGGAGCCGCCTCTGGGGCCACCCCACCTCGCACTCAGGGGGGTAGAAAAGCAGTCGCTACCCCACAGATTGCGCGGTCAGTCGCTGCCGTTCACCTCTGAGCCGACAGCAGCGTAATTTTGGTGGATCTTGTGGTATTTTTTTCCCCTCCATTTACACCCTCATTTTTAACGGTAATAAAACAGATACGGAACTGATGTGCCTGAAAAATCCTGGGAAAAAGGAACAGGCAAAAATAACACCAAGCCACCAGGGAAAGGTCGAGTGTGTAGGAACAAACCCAAAGACCGTTTTGAGTAACACCCGCGGAAAGGGGGAAAAAAATCAGATGCGGGGCAGGGATGAGGGTGATAAAAGTTCCAGGATGTGGAATGGCAAGATCTAAAGAACTGGAAATAAAAGAGGAAAGAAAGAGGTAAAAGCAGTAGCCTTTCTAGCCCAAAGTCGCTCTTCCCTGACTTTGGTGACCCAGCAGACTCACAATGAGCCCACTTCGGGGTGTTCAGCCTTGAGAGAGCTGGTACCGAAAGAGGCGGCTGAGATGATGTAGGAGAGCTGGAGGCCTGATTGAAGGAAAGTTCCCCCGATTATATTTTTGTGGAAAAGCTCACCTCTTGCAGAGCTCTAAAGTGCAATCAAGGCAGAGGCTTATACTTGAAGGATGTTAACTCTCATACGGGAACCTACTTTCTCCTAAACGGTTTCTTGCCTAGTGAATGAGAGCCTCCCAATTGAAGCAAAATGATCCTTATGTACTGATATCAAGCACAGTCACAAAGCGACCGGCTATTTATGCTGCCACTTTAGACAAAGATATTTAGTTATTCCCGGGTAGCAAGTGCACTTTTGCATTTTTAAGCACGAACCAGCCGAGCACAAACATATTTACAAGTGCCATTACTAAATAGTTACTTGACACTTCGAAGTCACTGGGTTAACTGTACCTTCGCTGTAATTTTCTTAATAAGTCAGGTAATTGCTGTATTAAATTGGGTTTGCCAGGGCCGTAGGCAAGGGTGTGAAACACTCGGGGGAGGTTTCTCCCCTGCTCGGGAACACCCCGAAATAGAAGCTTTGGAGACATTAGACAACTTGGGAGTTTTCTTCAAAGACCCGAGTGACATTAGCAGCCGCTGCCTTTATGAGGGGTAGGTTTGGGAGGGGAAAAACAACGACGTCTGTGAAGGAGCTTGCTTTTGTTTCTGCACTGGATCCGGGAGCAGATCCGAAAGTGCCAGAAATTGCAGTTTATTCGAAACTGCAGGGAATTCATTGGCAAGGTCGCGTAGCAGATGACCTGAGAGGTCTTCTCCATCCAGCTCCCATGCTGTATAAATAACCTTAAAAACTAGCTTCAGGTTCAGAAGGACCACGAGAGACTGTGGCAGTCTTTGCCTTTGAGAATAAGGAGCGACATTTTGCGCTAACCTATTTTTCAGCACTCTCTCGTCCCAGGCAATTAATTTACTAGTCGGTTTTGGCAACTTGTATCTTCCACCTCTCCCTGAGTTTAAAAGAAAGTAAAATATCCCTAGGTGAACAGAACTGATGGCTTTAGGGAGACAAGCGGTCCTCGCCCTGGGAGTCTCGCCCTGGGGGTCTTAGCAGATATAGGAAAGGTTCTCAGGATGCTGAATCCCAGGAGCTATTCAGCCACCAGCCGGCCGTGGGACCGGACAAGCCGGAGCTGGGAGTGCTGAGCGCTGAGACCGCGGCCCGGGCGAGACGGCTGCACCCGGGGAGCTGCCCGGCGGCTGGGCTGCCGCCTCCCCGGCTTCGCGGGGGAGAAGGAGACTCGGTCCTACAGCTCACCGGCATTCAGCCCCGTCTCCCTAGCGTTCACAAAGGCTGGGCTGTCAGCCTTGCCACCCAGGAGCTTATTTTAAATCCTTTCACCCCGCCAAACGGGGGTCATTTTGCCTTGCCTTCCATTTCCCATCCACTATATTGCCACCCCCGAGAAAAATAAAGCGAGTGGTGCTCACGGGGTCTGTCTCCTTTTCCCTTTCTCTCTCTCTTTTAAGACATAAAAAAAAAAAAAAAAAAGAAAGAAAATCCTGACAAGGAAAACTTAAAGGTGTTTACCTTGTCATCAGCATGTAAGCTAATTATCTTGGGCAAGATGTAGGCTTCTATTGTCTTGTTGCTTTAGTGCCTATGCCCCGCCTCTGGTGGCAGCCTAAAACCTGGCGTCTGGCTAAAACAAACGAAAGGCAGCCCTGAGCCTCCACTCAATCCAATTAAGGCGGACTTCGTCCACTCGGTTACGTGTACATCCAACAAGATCGGCGTTAAGGCAACACCAGAATATTTGGCAAAAAAAAAAAAAAAAAAAAAAAAAAAAAAAATATTTGCCCCCCCTTCCTTTTTTTTTTTTTTTTTTTTTTTTTTTTTCCCCAGCCGCCGAATCATGTCGATGAGCCCAAAGCATACGACTCCTTTCTCAGTGTCTGACATCTTGAGTCCTTTGGAGGAAAGCTACAAGAAAGTGGGCATGGAGGGCAGTAACTTGGGGGCTCCCTTGTCAGCCTACAGACAGTCTCAGGTTTCTCAGCCGGCCATGCAGCAGCACCCCATGGGCCACAACGGAACAGTGACTGCCGCCTACCATATGACAGCGGCAGGGGTCCCCCAGCTCTCCCATGCCACTATGGGGGGCTACTGCAATGGGAACCTGGGCAACATGAGCGAGCTCCCGCCTTACCAGGACACCATGCGGAACAGTGCTTCGGCGACAGGATGGTACGGCACCAACCCGGACCCCCGCTTCTCCTCAAGTAAGTCAGCCCGCGGATGGGTGGACGGCGGGGGTGGCCGCGCACCTGCCCCGCATCACCGCGGGAGATGGGCGCCAGGGGCTCCGCACCAGGGCAAAAGTCCGTCCAAATCACGTCGTTGTCCGCACCCCCCCCCCCAGCCGCCCCTTCAGTTCTTCCTTCTGCCCGAGGACCATTCCTGCTCCCTTCACCCCGACTGGTTTCATGTCAGCCGCCCGGGGCTGCTTTTGCACGGGGAAGGGGATAGGAAGCCCTGCAGCGGGGCGGGGAGGGAGCTCTGGGCTCGCCGTCCAGCGGGGCAGCGGCGGCTCAGACCAGGGGCCCGGGAGGGAGACGGCGGTGCCCGTCCGCCTGCTCTCCGTCCGGCACCGGGCAGGCGATGGGGGGAAGCCGGAGCCGCGGGAGCCGCGTCTCGAGTGGCGCGGCTGGGAGCGGGCGAGTTCTTTCGGCCGGAGTCAGAGGAGCCCCTGTTCCCGGGCGCTTCCGCCGCGCTGTCACCTCTGTACTTGCTCGAGTGTCATCCCCCGGGCAGGGAGAGGGGCGAGCGGTCGCTTTTATTCACCGGGGTTGGGTAGGGCGAGAAGGGGTCCGTTGCCCGCCGTTCGCCCCGGGGACGCGGGTCGTTGTTTGGGAGCTTGCGCGCCCCGAGACCCCGGCCGGACTGGGCTGCCGGGGGGCTGCGGCCCCCCTCGGGGCGAGTAGAGGTGGGTGCCACAGGAGCGCGGGGCCCCGCTCTGGCCGGGCCGGGCTGAGCCGAGCCTCCTAAACCGTGCCGCCTAAACCATGCCGCCTTCTCCCTTGCAGTCTCCCGCTTCATGGCGCCGTCCTCGGGCATGAACATGGGCGGCATGGGCAGCCTCGGCTCTCTGGGAGACGTGAGCAAGAGCATGGCCCCGCTCCAAAGCACGCCGCGGAGGAAACGGAGGGTCCTTTTTTCCCAGGCCCAAGTTTACGAGCTGGAGAGACGTTTCAAGCAGCAGAAATACCTCTCCGCCCCGGAGAGGGAACATTTAGCCAGCATGATACATCTCACCCCTACTCAGGTCAAAATCTGGTTTCAGAACCACCGCTACAAGATGAAACGCCAGGCCAAAGACAAGGCTGCACAGCAGCAGATGCAACAGGAGAACGGCTCATGCCAGCAGCAGCAGTCTCCCAGAAGGGTGGCGGTGCCAGTGCTTGTAAAGGATGGCAAGCCCTGCCAAGCAGGCTCCAACACACCCACAGCAGCTATCCAGAGCCATCAGCAGCAGGCTGCTACAACGATCACGGTGGCTACCAATGGCAACAGCCTCGGACAGCATCAGAGCCACCAGACAAACAGTGCGGGGCAGTCTCCAGACATGGGACAGCACTCGGCCAGCCCGTCCTCTCTGCAGAGCCAAGTCTCCAGTTTGTCTCACCTAAACTCTTCTACTTCTGACTATGGCACTGCCATGTCTTGCTCCACCTTGCTATACGGTAGGACCTGGTGAAAGGATTAAACAGAGCAAAAGAAAAAAAAAAAAAGGGGGAAAAAAAGGAAAGGGAAAAAAAAGGCAAATTTTCCCAGTCACACAGATCTCTGTCCTGTCCAAACTACTGGGTGTCTTTTTTGGGGGTTTGTTTGGGCTTTTTTGGTTTGTTTGTTTGGGTTTTTTTCTTCTTTTTTTTTTTTTTTTTTTTTAATCCCTTTTAAACGCACCCCCACTTCCCTTCACTTTACTGAGTGGTTCTCTGAGGACTTCTAAGAGTGTGAGAGAGAGAGACTTGGGGTTTTGTTCGGTTTTATTATTACTCTTGATGGTTTTGGGTGCTTTTATTTTTTTTCTTTTTTTCCCGCAATATCGTTGTATGGGGTGTTAAAAAAATTCTGACTAATAACTACGGAGCAGTCTGCAGAAAGGGGACCATAGTTAGGCATGGTCCGAAGGCTTGAATGTCAGATGTACACTTTGCCAGCGTCTAGGACTTGCATGTAAATATAGAGATTTTGGGGGATGGGGTGGTTTTCCCCCCCAGAAAAACGCATTCGCGTCACCCAGACACAAGAAGCAGCTTTCCTCCCCCCTCCCTTCCCGCCCCGGTCTCCTCTGGCAGCCCCGCCACCAGGGCCAGCGGATGGAGACGTGGAGTCATCAAAGGCTTGGCTTTTATTTTCCTCCTTACGTTTGATGTGAACCTGTAGCTGTATAATGCTGTCAAAAGTTGAACTAAACCCATAGTTTTTAGTAGCCTGTATATTTTGTTGTATAAAGAAAAAAAATACAATCAACCAAACCAACCCCCACCTTTTTTATGGACATTGATCGCCCCGTCGTAAATCCTCTGGCAGTTTGTTATTTGCGCACGCCGCCTTTTCCTGTTGTAACTTATGTAGATATTTGGCTTAAATATAGTTCCTAAGAAGCTTCTAATAAATTATACACATTACGAATATCCTTTTTTTATTTCCCTTTGGTTACCCCCTGTTGACCCTCCCCCGCATTTTTTTTTTTTCTTTCCCCTTTCCTTTCTACTTTTTTTGATTGATGGAATCCCCCCGGTATGCTGCCAAACCCTGAGAGGCTCCCGCCCCCCCGGGGCCTGGCCCCTGGTCCCGAAGGGGAGCTGCGACAGGGAGTTAAGAGGATATAGGCTCAGCCCTCAGCCTCCAAAAGTGACCAGCAAATGCGTGGGATTCGCAAACTAGAGAGCGAAAGGATCGAGTCCAAATTCATTAGCCCGATTACTGGGAGGGTGAGGGGTGAGGGCCACCTCAGAGACTTCTTGCTAAAGAAAGCAAAATATTCCGAGAGTAGAAATTCAAATGCCAAAGGCACGGAGGAGAAAGAAGGTAAAAGTCTAACGCCACTAGAAACAAACTAACGAAGAACCTGCTGACAGTATAGAACACGCGGCCGATCTAAAGAGCGTCAGTTTTAATACCGTGTTAAAAAGAAAAAAAAAAAAACAAAACAATATAATAATTTCTACCAGGTTTTCCTATGTACTTGTATTTTAAGGGAAGTACAGTCATCTTATTTATAATCAAAATAAAAAGATAGTTTATTGCGTACGACATGTAGTTTGAATTAACTTTCTTTATCAGACTGCATTTAATTTTCTACACATACCAAGCCCTGCAAGCACGCACACCCAGACACACAGGCACGCAGAAACACGGACACACAGACACGAGCACGCAGTTCCTCCCGCACATCTCCCCATCACTGCCCCGGTGAGAGGTCAGCCGCAGGCTGCACCCCAGGAGAACGGACGTCGGCTTTGCCTGGGGTCTGGGGCTTTTTTGTGTGTGTGTAACCATTTGGGAAGATTGTAAAGGAGACGAGGAGAAAGTGCGTATGTGTACACGCGTGCACGTGTGCGTGTTTGTATGCGTGTGAGCGAGGTACGCGCCCGGCTGAGACACCGAGGGGCGGATGGTAGGAAGGTGAATATTGTGGGCAATGCAAGGCAGTTAGATTTTAACTTTGCTGTAAATATATGAAGCGTATCTAGTTAAGCAGTTCGTATCGGGCAAGCCCGAAATACGCTTAGTTTGCTGTCTTTCGGGTCCCAAATATCCCTTTTCGTGAGTGTAACAGAATAAGAAGTCCTCCATCCTAAAAGAGACATCGTAGCATGTTCTCCTTCATATCTGCAGCTCTTCTTTTTATTATTTTTTTTTTTTATCAGGGTTTGGTTGTTTTTATTTGGTGGTGGTGGTGGTTTTGGTTTTGGTCGGGTTTGGTTTTGGTTTTGGTTTGGTTTGGTTTGGTTTGGTTTCCCTCTCCCCTCCCCCTCCCGACTCAAATCCCCTCAGTTAAACCATGGAAGTATATCGCGGTCATTGAAAGACCTCTGAACTACAGAGGTATTATGAAATACTCGTATATTTGAAGAGAAAGCAAGTAGCTTGCCCGGGATGGAAACATCCCAATCTCCAGTTCAAGTAGCAGCTTTCGAAAGCTCCAGTCTTTTATTTATCCAAGATAGCCGGTGGCACTCGGACACCAAGTGCTAGTCTGGATGGAGAAAAAGGGAAATGGAAAAAAAAAAGAGATTATCGGATTCTTTCTGCCTCCCCCCACCCCCCTTTTATTTCTAACTGGAGAACATCACGTGTGTCAACAGGAATTTCGAGACCTTTCATTCTTTAGACTATGTCATGCTTTATACAGCAACATTCCCAACTAACCCAAAGGATATTCCTTGATTTATTTTTCTTCCTTTCTCTACACGAAAAACTCATTTTAGATCTATAGCACCATGTTAAGCATGGCGGAAGGCATCTAGAGCTTAGTGCTGTTATTTCTGCTAAATGAAGGAGGTGTTGATAATGTCCGTGGTTCAGCGCTGCAGCTCCCGCCGAGGGAGTGAAGGCAGGCTTAAGCCTACGGATTTTTTAAGTTAAGGCTAGTTTCTCCCGGAGTTAATATACAAGACCGAGGGGAAAGTGCGGTAGTTAAGTCGACATTTCCGCTTCAGATGTAATTAACGTCCGTATTCTTCCAAACACAGGAACTTTCAAAAGTGAGGAGCACTGAAAGGCATTAATAGAGCCGAGAAATAGTATCTCCCTCCTCCCCCAAAATATTGGAATTAGCATGTTCGATAGAGATCCAGCCAGTGACTTTTCATTATAGACTTCGAGGGAAATAAATGAATTTTATTGTGTCTCGACAACCTCATAAACACATATTTGGTGGTGGGTGTAATTACTGTAATGGATTATTATGTACACTGACTTATCTTTCTTAAACTAGATTTAGTTTCGATTAAATAAACTCGTTTCCACTTTGTCTGATGTCGGCTTAGTTTAAAGTCTGTTTACTTGTTCCACAGAAAGGTGAATTCATCTCTTTATTAAGCACTAGAGACCGAGCAAACACAGTTCAAACTGTATTTACATATCAATCAGGAGAAATGCAAACAACTGCTCTTTAACAATTTTATAGTTTTTTTTTTTTTTTATGACATTGTGTTGTTGCCTTTTATCATAAAATTCTTTGTATAAACCAGTTATGCCTTGGTTGGGATTAAGATATTTCGGGGGTGGATGAGGTGTAAATACATTCTAATCTCCAGTGTCCCACGAGAACACTCACGAGAACTTAGTCACTGTACAACTTGTCTAAATTAAAGTATGTGCCTCCGTTTAAACTCCTGGTTCTTCCAATACGCTGATTTTCAGTCTCCTGGTAATCAATGCAGAACTTGGATAATGGAATGGCGAAGGGGAGGGGCAGCATGATTCAAATCTGAAATGATGGAAGAAGTGCACGTTTCTCCGTGCAACAACTGCTTTATCGACGTGGGACGGTGAGCACCCCGTCTTTGGAGAGAAGAAGGGATCTGGCGCAGAATGGCTGTGACCTCCTGCTCCCCCACTCCCTGGCACTGCCTCCAAACGTAGGAGAATAGCGGAGAGCGTTTATTCCCTGCTGTAAATAGGAGTTCATGCTTGAGTGCCATGAAGTGTGCGTGTAGTGGCACAGCAGGCTGTGAAAAAAAAAAAAAGAAACAAAACCCAAAATGCAACAACCCCCCATCGCCACCACTACTCCAGCCACAACAGCAACAATGGCAAAAGGCTTCTTCATATTTGCTGTTTCATATCAAAACGGGTTGTGGTGTGGGTTTGGGTTAGTTTTTTATTTTGTCACAGTAGCCTGACAGCATCAGGGATACTGGAAGGAAAGGCTCTGGGGAGGCTGCAGAGCCGGGGCCTGCACTGGCGGCTGATGGAGCAGGGCAGAGCTGAGACTGCTCCTGAGGGAAAGGAAGGGGGGGAGGGGGGGAACAGAGATGGGGAGCTGATTTACACGTATATTGACCGCATCTCGGTTCAAAAAGCAGTGTAGGACCCTAAGATAGTGCTCGAAGTGCAGATCCCAAACAATGTAATCTGAGACAGCTCTGAGATGACACCAAAAGAAGTTGCCGGGGGGGGGGGGGGGTGAAAAAAAGTGGGGAAAAAAAGAAGTATTTTTAGGAGTTTCGTGGCGGAGCACAGGTAGAGGGACCTCGCTGGGAAGCAGAGCCGGTCCAACTTCTCATGACGGCTGCTTTTACAAAGGGGACATAGAGGTAAAGACCGAGTGACTTCTCAAGACTTTCATTCCTTTCATGGCCGTGTCGGGAGCAAAGCTGAGAAATACTCTTCATTTTTTTCATTTTCTTTTTTCCCCTATCTGACCCGCTGTTCCTCTCATGAGCCCGTTCTGGGGGGAGGAAACCCTGAGTAAATGGTAATGATGTTTATATGTATCCAATGTGTACAGAGACCTGACCCAGTACTGCTGTACCTATGAGGTAGGGAGATTACTGTCTCTGAAAAAGTGGCGAATAGTACGAAATTACTTTTCTTCCCCCTCCCCCCCTTTTTTTTTTTTTTCTCTGGCTGCGAGCACATTAGGGAGCAGGTAAGGTCAAAGTTTTCTTTATCCTATGTCTTTCTCTCGAAGGCTTCTAGTCAGCTATATAAATAAAACCATGAATAAGATGTATCGATGCTGAAAGAAACTGAAATTCGTTTTGAGGCTTTAAACAACTTATCATGCAGAAAAGTTGTTGAGAAACCTAGAAATTAAAAGGTTAGCTATGACATTTAATCTTCCACGTAAAGGTTTTTGTTAGGGGAGGGGGAAGAGGGAAATTGGTATTTTCTTTTCCTTTTTTTTTTTTTTACAATGACACAGATGTAAAGAAGCCAAAGCATTTCCAAATGGCCGAGTGTACTTGCACTACCTGCCAAAGATGCTGTGAATCCGCTGCCCTGAGCTGGCCTATGGAAATAGGGAAAAAAAGTTTAATATGTATATTCTAAAAATATTCATCAAGTGACTAAGGATACTTAGGTCTAGTTTTACTGGCTGGCTTCATTTATCACGCTAACAACTAAATGTGAATAAGATGTTTACTGTATTCTGAAATATATTTCTATTCGTTAAACACAGCGGGACTTTCCGAGTAATTTAAAATTAGCTTGTAGGTTGCGCTTCTATGGCAATGAATTTGTACAGCTGATTTTAGCGAACGTATGGGACTTATTTCATTCATTCGATGAGAACTCCCTATATCATTCTGAGTAGCGCTCCATCGATACAGGGGCTCCTTAAAATATACAGGGAAAGAATAAAGCGCATGTACACACGAGGTTGTTGGGTTTTTTTGTTTTTTTTTTTTTTAGCTGGGCTTTGTTTGGTTGGGTTTGTGTTGGTGTTCTGCGGTTTCTTTTCTTTCTATTTTCCTTTCCTTTTCAAAAATAATAAAAGGATAGTTGCAATGCTTAGAAAACTAAGCAACGTGTGAGATCTTCGCTTCCATCTGTTTTGATGGGTTTCACCGGAGTTCTTCTCTATCAAGTAAATTTGGGCAAGTAACGTGCTAGAAGGCGACAAACTTATACACCTGGGATCTTGCAGGGAGCAGACTTTTTTGCTTCGTATCAAAGGTGTTGCTTAAGTGGCTGAGTTAATTTCAGTGTGTTACTGACCTAATACAGTGACTCCAGGACACGGCTCTTTCGGAGTTTCTTTCGGTGCTTTTGTTCCATAAACTTTTTGTTTGCGGTACTGCTGTTATTCAGAGAAGCTCTTAAAAATATTGTCTTTTACTTGAGCACCTTATTGCTCTCGGCTTTTGCTCTTAACCTGCGCGTTACTTCAGAAACACACTGTTGCTACTGCGAAATGGAGTGCACGAAGGTCCCCATCCCCGGCACCTCTCTCTGCGTTCGCTCACCGCAGGGGAATAAAAAACCCCTAACAAGTGGACGACCTATGCGGAACATTTACTCTACCTGTGTGCGTCTATATAAGAATTATATCCGTATTATATCTGTAGATGTGTGCATCTGGTGGTGTATATACAGGAGCTGATGTGCCCGGCATAAACTGTGGTTTGGGGAGCAGAGGAGGACAGGAATGGGAAAACTCTCCCTTTGAAAGACGCATTGCCCGCCGGCCTGCGCCTCCGCTCTTATTTTACACCGAGGAAATCCTGCGTGGACCTTCCGCCTCTACCCGGCCGGGAGCGGCCCCGCTGCGCACCCCCCTCCAGTCCCCGCGGGGAGCCCGCAGTGCTGCCCCTCGCCACGCCGCCTACCAAAACAACTCCCGGCGCGGCCACCACTGCCGCTGGAGCTCAGCTCGGGGTTCTCCGTCGAGGGGAACTGGCCTGATCCTGCCCGTTGCCCCGCAGGCTCTGCGGCCGCGGGGCTGCCCGCTGTCCGGCCAGTTGTCTCTGCCCCCCGGGGGCAAGAGCAGGCCAGCAAAGGTCTCATCCGCTGGCTGCGGGCGGCCGAGGGCAGCGCCTGCCTCGCTCTGTATTTTTTAAACGACAGCTAAGGCAGCTTCTGCCTGCGCTGCCAGGCTGCCAGGCTGCAGGTGCTGCCGGGCAGATCCAGCTGTGCGCACCCGCAGCTTCTCCTTTCCTTGGCATACGGGGCGATGCCCCTGTGGGAGGGCTGCGAACGCTGGGCCAGGAACCCCTTTGACTTCTGTCCAACAGCTCTGACAAGGTGTTGATCGCCTATGGCGCCTTGCCATAGCCAGGGCGAGTGGCATGGGGTTCGGGGACCCGGTGCTGCCCCGTCACTGCAACTCACACCACACTTCCTTAGAGGGGTAGTGGCAGGGAAGTACGCGGCACCTCCGCGGTAGCCCAAAAAAAGACCGAGGACGGGATACGACCGGACGAATTTGCGTCTTCGCAAAGGTACTGTGCAAGTGCGGGCAAGAACGGAGGACAGGTCCCAGCACTGGCATCTTCTGAACTGTCAGAGGGTCCCTGTGCAGTCACTTTCACGGGACTCTGCAGGGTGGTACAGGGCCTCCGCTCCCACCGCGGTGCTCGGTGGAGCAGCGGTCCTGGCCAGCCAGGCAGCGGGGCTCACAGTGGGCAAGCAGGACCGGGCATCCCACCCCCGACGAGCTAGGGTTGCGTTTGGTTGGTTTACGTGAGGGGAAGACAATCACGGAGGAAGTATTAGAGAAAGTTTGTGGGGGTCGTATGCGGCGGGAAGGCGGGGGCTGGAGAGGGCAGCCCGGGCCCAACATGCGGGGTCCGGGCAGCCACCTCTTTTCTAGGGACGCTGAGGGAGAACCCCACTTCCTGCCGCCAATTTCTCTCTCTCCAGGGCACGGGGAGCAGCCCGCTTTCTGCCCGGTGCAGATCCCTCTTTTCTCTTATCGCCTTTTAATTGCCCTTCGGAATTTGAATGGATTATTCTTTGGAAGATATGACAGGATTTAAAGCTCTCATTACATATCAATAGACGGAACCTTTGCAAGAAGGCTGTCTTCAATCTTCCGCGTGTGAGCAATAGCTGTTGCACCCTGGGCTCTGGCTTTTCGATGCACAGACACGCATACACAGCCTGCCTATTTTTAAAGAGTAGCTCACGAAGCAGGACCCAGATGTGGGAACCGAGTAGTCCCGTGGGTCTCGGGAGGGTGCTGGTGGGTCGTGCGGTTCTTGCCTGCTGTCACGGGCAGGCTGTGTGTGGCGGCGGAGGGCGCTGGGACACGCCGCGGGTGCGTGGTGGTGGCTGAGCTGCTGCGTGGGGAGGGACGGCGTATCCCTGCCGTGCAAGTCCGGGCACGGAGTGGGCTGTGCGCGGATCGGGCTGCGCGGGGAGGGCGGAGGTGTGTGCGCTGGGAGCGGGCGGGGGGAGGAAGTATGTGTGTAGCGGGGGAGGGGGTGTTTGTGTGTCAGTGCATCGCCCTTCCACAATGGCAGCGTAATTATCTAGCTGAAACATTCACAAACGGCAAAAAGTTGTAAAATAGATCGACCTCCCTGAGATAAGAAGGAGCCAGTTTCAGCTCTGTTCAACCATCATGCTTTTTTTCAATACATTTTATACAAGAGGATCTAGCGAGTGATTCCGATTCAATACACATAATCAGTTTGGAAGTCCTATTTCCATTTGAAAACAGGCCTATTTGCAATCATGAGAGCCGGACATGCTGGAAGATACAGGACGCATTCAGAGTAGGTGGTAGGTGAGAGAATCTGCAGACGAGCACCAAATATTTTCTCCCTGCCGCAGACCTTTTACACGATACTTTAATCACGATGTATTTTTAATCTAATATTCTTTTTGAAAATATGACCTAATTGATTTAGAAAGCAAAGGTTTGACCTACAGCGAGAGTCCCTGTTGGAGGAAAAGAAAAAAAGCTATAGCCAAGGGAAGAATGGTGATTAGAAAAGCATGTTGATTGTCCTATCAGCCTCTTAGGGTTAACAGTCATTTAATCAAGAATACACCGGGTAAATGATCCCTAGAAAATTGTAACTTGCTTTTTCGAGTAAGGTGCTGGGGTAGGAAAGTTGCACGGAGGTATAAATGGGACCGGGATTCCGCCGAGCCCGGCAGCCAAACCGGCCGTGCCTCGGAGCAGACCTGTCCGTTGGAGCGCGGAGCAGCCCTCAGCAACACGGGAGTCCCCCGCTCCTGTGCCCCGGGAGTTGCGTCCTACCCTGCCGAGAGCGCGGGGGAAAAAAACACACGAATTCCGGGCCGCAGAGCCTGAAGGGCGAGCTGGCCTCAGGAGGGCAGACCCTGCTCTGGGCAGGCACAGCACCCCCCGCCCCTGCTTTGCTCTGGAGCGTTTTTCTTATTCCTCAAGTGCCCGAAGCCCAGCGAAAGCTGGAGGCCTGCGTCCCCTTCCTCGCTATCATCCTGCAGGAGAGGAGTGCGCAGGAAAGTTGGGGCCAGCCTGCGGGTAACCAAGAGCGAAATGAAGGCTCTCCCAGCCCCGCGCATAGCAGGCTCACTTTCCCCTCCATCATTCGGCTGTGTGGCGGTGCTCGCTGTGAGCAGCGCTCAGCCCCGGCACCAGCACTCCGCCCGGTACCTGCCGGGGCTTCGGGAGCAGGAACTTGCTTCTTGCAGCTTAACACCGTGGCCCGTCCCAGCAGCACTGCTTTTCCTGGCTCTTACCCTCCGCCAGGCTGTTTTATTCTCTGCCACTTCAAAGGGCCAAATCAGCTACCAGGAAAGGGGGGTGTGGGTGGAAAGTAAATAAATAAATATTTGACTAAATAAGGCAATGTCGTAGAAAGCTGAATTATCCCTGCAAGAGGTACACTATTATTACCGACTTGCAAACCTCAGCCACACCGGTGAGGACGAGAGGTGGGTTTGTGCCTCCTCGGCTCTGTCTGGGGGACTCGTTCCGAGGCAGAGCTCGGACAAACAAACCCCCCCGCCCCGCTCATGGAATGCAGTGCCACCAAACACACTCC
>JASSUY010033500.1:0-10590 GCA_032466535.1 Forpus xanthops
CTTGGCCAGCCTAAACACTCCAAGCCATAACTATAAACACTGGTGTTATCAGCACTGTTCCCAAGCCGAAAATCAAACACACAGTGCTGTACCAGCTACTACAAAAAAAGAAGTAATGACTGCTGCTGCTGAACCATGACACACATCTACAGGGACACCTGTGGACTGAGATGAATATTCAACAAAGTATATTGGATAAAATTTACCATATAAAATGACTCATTAAAATCCTAAAATACCTAAAATCTATATAAGATAATAAATAAACAAAATTAAACCTCAAAAAGAATAGGAGGAGGACAGCTCAGGTAAAATAAAGGCATTCTTCATAAAAGGTGAACATCTTTAGTGACTCAGTTGACAGGAAACAAAAACTAAGCTGTTTTGAGGGATTATTACTCATATAATAGGACAGTTCAAGGGCAATTACACAAAAGCTTTCAAAACAATCATTTCCAAAGTGTACCAAGGAACTTAACAAGATCACTGCGAAATTTTTATCTTCTTTAATTCAAATACACAAGATAAAAAATTGCATTTGGGAAAAATTGCAGTGATAACCTACTGGGTTTTGTTCCTCATATCAAAGCGATTAACACTTGTGGAGACTTGAAGCTTACTTTTGCCATCCAACAACAAATCTGCCATGAACCAAGAGAACTACTTAAACAGATGGGATTTTACATTCCATTCCTTCATTCTGCACCATGTCATGGTGAAGTCCATTTACTTCCGTGAGAATCATGATTTTCCTAGGATTTTTTCATCTCAATCTTCCTTTCCAAAATGCAGCTTCATATGGTCCGAACAGGTGCTGTATGATTTCTGCATCCCCAATAGCAAGCATCTGCTTCCAAATCTCAAGTGTTGTAAAGCCAGGCAGCCCAGTTCTGGGAGTGGCATTTCTTTTTACACTCCACAGGATTAGGATGCCAAAAGTTTTATAGCCTGTACAGAGTAATTCAGTCTATAAAGAAATGAATCATTACCCTGTCTTCTCCATACTTTTCAGAAAATTAATGTTTGGTTTTTGGCAAACATATTTTATGGACAACTGTAAAACATCTATGGGTAACAGCTACAGAGCTTGCAACAGCAAAGAATTAAGTCACTGCTACCCCTGGAGTGCTAATGAGGTAAAAATGTGCTGAATGTTCTTACTTCCGTTGAAATACACATATTATGCTTGCTACAGGTGCACAATGCTCATTTGTTTTTTTTTGGGCAAACTGTGCTCAATTTGCATAATTTGAAAATCCAGAAACCTGCAAGCATCAGGAAAATCTGTGTGTTTCTCTGCCTCTAGCATTAAGTCATTGAATACCTAAGAATCAATGTAAGCTCTCACAAGCAGTAGGGAAGCCCTATTGAAGTCTTGCATTAGCTAAATTATAGGATCAAAGTTTTGAGGTATACCAGCCCAGGTCTTTTGTCTATAACCACCATAACAATGGCAATTTCACTGTCTGCAGCACCAGAACTATTTTTTTCTGACCCAGCAATACTGGCAAAAAATTGTCAGTTACTAATGAGCCGTCCGCTTGGAAGACATTGCTATAAGCTTATCTGATGAACACAGGGCTTAAGCTTAACAGTATCTTGTAGACAAGTTGTGGAGTAATTTCAAGTTTCCAATTTACTTTAGCAATAATTGAACACGATAGAGCTTATATATGTTTAAAAAAAAAGTATGATATTTTTATTATTTCATCTTTTTGTCATTTCTCAAGTTAAATACTTCTGTGTATGCTGAAATAACTTGAAAAAAACATAGTCAAGGTGAAGACACCTTTCTAATGGACACTGTGGCCAAAGGAGTTTGTTGCTGAGAGTATGTATAAGGAATACAGTGTAAAATGTAATGTAAAATAATATGAAGAAAATACAAATACACATCACCAAAAAAACACATCTCACCCATGACAGTAAAGTAATCTTAGTAGGGAATAGCTTATAATTCATACTCAGTGTTCAATCTGGATCTTTAAAACCTTCAGATTATTGTGGCTTGTTCAATTTGGGGTTAACTGTCTTCAGAATGATAAAATTTTGTTTCACAATGCATTCAGCAACACAAGAGTTTACCAAATACCAAATGAGAAAGAACTTGAGTTTATTGTTAAAAATAAGGAGTATCCTGACCTTTTATCCTACCATTAAGCACATCCATGTGAAATCTCTGTTTTTCCTGCTGTCTTGGTAGCTATGGTATTTTTGTCCAGATTTATGGCTAAATCAAAAAAAAAGTAGTCAGCAAAGGCAGCAATCACAAAATGGCTGGAAAGAATGACAGAGAAAGAGTAAAAAATAACTCTGTCTACTGAACACATCAGAGGAAGGCTAACAGTTGAAACAGCAATAGGAAAAAACAGAGTATGGATCAAAAATTCCACAAAGCAAATGCTAATTTGGTGATACTAAAAACACAAATGCAATTTACATCCTGACATCAGAGAAACATATTTTTCAGAAAGAGACACAAACCTCTAGATCGTACAGAAAATCTGAATATCCATATTGGATATAAGTAGTTTCCTGGGCTGGAAGAACAGGCTGTCCTATACACTGACATTTTTTGGTATTTGCAGGTGGCACTAGGAAGAACTCTGGAGCTATAGACAAAGTGTTTGAACTCTGCTAAGAATTTGTATAGGGCAGCTGCATTAACATGTTTGACATTAATTGTCTGGAAGGTCAGACCAGAAACATTCTTAGTATTATGAAAATAAAGGCAAAAGCAATCTTGCCTAGTCTGAATCTTAAATTGAGTGGGTTTGGTGCCAAACAGAAAGAATATTATTATAAAAACTTTCATGACTTTTCTCCTCCAACAGGACCACAAGAACTATATTCAGTTATAGCAGTGGAAAGTTTACTCTTTCCAGTCAAATTTATCCTGGAAGCACCATGGGATCAGCCACAAAAAATCCTGCTGTATCATACACCATGTGCATTAACTAGGCACAGGAGAAGCAGCCAGAGTTCTGACAGCTCCAATGTACTCTCATGCTATTTCTGACCTTGGCATGATCATAATACAACTAAAGATATATGGTTTTATTTTTGGCCAGGGTTTGCTCCTGTCTCCTCCATACATGCTTTGTAGTCAACTTTCCATCTTCTTTGCTCTTTAGGGCTACTGTAAACTGATAAAACACCCAAGTATTTACAATTTGTCCTACACTTCATTACTTCTGTTTTGACTCTAGGCAAAATTCTTCATCAGCAACAATTTTGATCTGTTTCCTTTTATATATTTTTGTTTGCTTTTTACTCATCACCCTTTATTTCCAGCAACAACTGTTGCTTTTTTAACTTTGGCTGCTTGCTTTTTTCTTCTCACTTCATGTACAGCATACTTCATCCCCAACTTGTCTCATTTGCTGTCTTTCAACCTGTCTTTCTTTCAGGCTGTTGTCTCATTCATAGAATCCCAGATTGGTTTGGGTTTCAAGGGACCTTAAAGCTCATCCAGTTCCAACCCCCTGCCATGGGCAGGGACGCCTTCCACTAGTCCAGGTTGATCACTGGACTTTAACACTGCCAGGGATGGGGCAGCCACAGCTTCTCTGGACTGCCTCATCTCATCAAAATCTCATCTAAATCTCCCCTCTATCAGATTAAAGCCATTCCCTCTTGTCCTATCACTGCAAGCCCTTGTCAAAAGCCCCTCTCTAGATTCCTTGTAGGTCCCTTTTAGGTCTTGAAGACTGTTATGAGGTCTCCCCAGAGCCTTCAACTTGCCTTCTCTGGTGCTTTCTTTTGTGCTGTGTTACAAACACCTGAACTATCAAGAAGTAATGATAACACTAAGGACTCTCAAGACAGATTGTGGGGACTAAACAAAAATAAACTGTATCAAGCATTTAAACTAATAGTAATTAATACTGCAATTTCTGGAAAGGGCAACTCTCACTTCCCTTAGTGAAAGGTTTTTTGAACTAGACTAGCTGCCCTGAAGTGTAAAAATACTAGCCATCTGACACAGTGCAGTATTCCCTTAGCGAATCTCATCAGCAGGTGCACCATTTATGGTTTAAACACCAATGATCTCAACTACCTATCTGTGGCTTCACACCACAAATATCCCTCTGCTTTGATGCCTTAGTAATTCTCACCAACATTAACAATTATAACAATTTTTGAATCAGAGTATATCTTCTGATTACTAGGAAATTATACCCTTATGAAAAGTAATGTATTTTTAGTATACTTGGCACCCTTTTAGTGCAGCTAAATATCAGTAGAATACTTGAATTATAGCAAGTATACTCATTTTTCATAAGTGTAGAGTGACACATTATAAAACAAATTATTATAATCAGAGATTTTCTTAACGCTATCAAAGGGCATGATTCAAAATGGGACACGTTCAGCCCACATTAGCGGTTAGAGGGAGCTGAGGGCACTCAGCACCTTCGAGGGAAGTTCCCGCGTAAGACCCAATCCTGCAGCTGTGCAAGATGCAATTTCTTTGATTGCTTATACTAATTTGCATACTACATCTATGATTTGGCCACACTGATAAATTACACTAGAATATTGTGTTGTTCTGCCTGCCTTACAGACTTACTACACATTGGTATACATGGTTTAGTGATGGACTTGGCAAGTTCTGGGGGAATGATTTGACTTGATGATCCTGAAGGTCTTTTCCAACCCAGCTGATTCTGTCATTCTACGGTTTTCAATCTGTGAAGTCCTTGGAAAACAGCTTGGTTTTCATACAGAGCCCCACAAGACAGAGACTACCCAGAAGCTCTCCTAACACAAAGGGTCCCTCACCACACTGATATATCCAGGGCAGAGAGGATGAGGAAGGTGATAACTGCTGCTGCTGATTTCATGGAAATTTATACAAATGACACACAAATGGCATTCATATGAATTCCATATAAATTACATCAATTACATATGAGTAGGATCTTAGTGGAATTTTAAAAGGAATTATGGGAAATTATATGAGCAACATTTATAAAATACTTGGATGAGTTTTGTAAGAGTTTTTTTTAAGAAAAATTAAGCAAAACCCTTCAGGGTTTAAAATAATCTCTCTTGGAGACTGCCACAAAATATTAACCTCACATCTGCTTAATGTGGGATTTCTTACACATTTCTTTCAAGCGCATGATTCCACAGACAGTTATGGGATGACATGAGCTTCCAAGTTCTTTTGGTGACTGTTATCCACTCAATGGCAACATACAACAGTTTGTTGTTCTCTTCAATTCTGCTTCTAAGCTAAAAGATTGCTTATATTTTGCTGCTTAAAAACTGTCTGAAACCAGTTTTTGAACTAGAGAATACTTAGATATTTAAAATTGATTTAGTTCCTTACATTTTTATAATCAAAGGCATTTAGTTGCGCAATAGTTGAATATACTATTCTTAAACTCAAATACGGTGCATTACCTAGATCCTCACTTGTTCAATTCAAACCAGTTGAAGAAAAAAACTTGAAGATCTTGAAGTAAAAAAGAGATAAAACTGCATGGGACAAAATGAATTGCAGCAAATAATCAAATGTAGTACAGGAGGTATTTGACTGAGTCACATTTTGAATTCAGAAAGCAGAACTGAGAGGTAACTAAATAAAAGTGGATTGGATTTGATAGTGTCTGTAGACGAAGTATTTTTGGAGCTAGTTGATACCTAACTTTGGAGGATTGAGGTGTTAAAAACTTGTTTAAAAACAATTCTGAATGTATAGATAATAAAGGAACATACTTATGAGGATTTAAAGTATTTATTGACCTTATACATAGTGCTGGCATTTAATGGTATTTCCAAGTCTTCTGCTATTCCAGGAAGTATCAGCTGCGTTTAGTGCTACAATATTCCAGTTACAATGAGAAGACTGGAGACACATATAGTTTATAGGTGGCTTTTGGGCTCCAAAAGTAGCTTCATACAAAGAAAACAAACATTATCAGAAAGGTGTAAGCATATCAGAGAATCACAAGTTAGTTGTGGACTCTTGGTAAAGTCAAAATCTCAGCTGACCACAAACCATTTCAAGGCTTGCACGTTAGTCCTTTGGAATAACTGCTTTCTGATATTTACTATTACGTAGAAAAATAAGCATGAAATATATTCAAAAGAATTCAACAGGAATAAGTAACATCCTGATGAAAATCCCCATTTGATC
Source organism: Forpus xanthops (assembly GCA_032466535.1). Lineage (NCBI taxonomy): Eukaryota > Metazoa > Chordata > Aves > Psittaciformes > Psittacidae > Forpus > Forpus xanthops. The sequence goes on from JASSUY010033500.1 coordinate 6,149, forward strand.
CCCAAGATTAAAATCTTGGGATGATTCAGAGATTAATGCAGGTTTGGTTTTTTTTTGGCTTTGCTAGCTTCATTGCAAGGAATTGCTTAAAGCACTGAAAAACCCAGACCTGCTTAATAGTTCAAAGCATAAATATAGGTGGTATCTAAGTATATGAAACTTGTGTGAGACATTGAATTAAAAACTATATTACTTACCAGGAGTTGCGTAACCAATCTATGGGTTTGTCTGTTTTTCTGTTTAATTCAATGAAAGGAAAACTTGACGGGTGTGAAAATAATCATATTCCTACAACAAAATCTTCATTGGGGAAAACATAGTGTGAAGAATACAGGAGCTACCAAGACCTCAAAAATCCTTAGACTGCATTTAAAAGACAACATTAGTGACAAGAACCTAGTTTGATGGCTGTAAGTCTCACAGCTGAAGGTACACTATACTTTCACATGTACTTGGACTAGATGGCCTTTCAAGGTCCGTTCCAACCCAAAGTATTCTATGATTCTATAATTCTACCAGTTCTAACTCCAGTTGTGCACAAGGCTTGACTGACGGGCACAGCAGTACCCATCACCAGGAGAAATCTATTATGAAAGACCCCCAAATTCTGAGCTGTACTGAAAGTCACGTATCAGCTAGACCTGTTGATGAATCTTCAGTGGGTATTGGAATGAATTATGATAAGACACAAATAGCAATGGTTTTCTCATCAAAGCTGCAAAGTGGTGCAAAAGGTCCTTCTCAATATATATGTTGGGATTTGACAGCCTGTATCAGTCAGCTGGGCAAAGCATGGTAAAACAGAACTGTTAAATTGACTGGCTTCCAGAGCACATTTGGTTTGGTATTAACTCTGTTCATAAGAAGGCTGTGGTAGAATTATCTTTATTGAAGAGCTCAATAGGATTGATGTGAATATCAATACTGTGGGTTTTTTTTAATTGTAAGACTAACTTTCATATTAATAACCTTTGCTGTTTTCAAGAGAGGCCCCTATGTCTGTATCTCAAAAAATGATTCTTTTCTGTGACTCTTTATGTGATTACATGACATAACATGTATCAAGTATTTGTATCTGCATGCAGCAGATAAATCGCAACTGCTTTCTTTACCCACAGCGGAGATTGCTCAGTAACGTGGCAGTTAACAAACAGAAATTATAACTTTCTTCCTCCATATTTCTTTAAACCTCACTGGTTGTATACAGTTACACACTGCTCCGCTAGTTCTGCTACACATCTATGCCATCCTGTTTGTTCTTCACTCTGAACCAACTTCTAAAGGTATTACTGAATTGTTCAAAAGAATTCTGGCTGTCCTCCAGAAGAACTTGTATTCAAACACACAAAGGGTCAACGTTCTGGTGGGTCTGGAGCTCTTCTCAAAGGTTCAGTTTAGTACAGAAGGATTACTGATGATAGCTTCAAAGAAGGGAAAGATGTGGAGTGATTACAACCAGAACAGAGCTTTGATGTATCCCCAAAAACTAACCACCCCATTATTGAACATAGCCTGTCACGCTTCAGCAAAGAAACAGGTTTCCTTCCTTTCAAATATTTAAAACACTTCCTGCTGTCTCCATCTCAGAAATAAATGTTCCTTCTCACATCTTCTTGATACTTGCCCAGATAACCAGTGTTCTCTGGAAGCGCCTTTAGTTCCATCTTAATTGTGTGGTTTATGTTGCTTTTATTCTTTTCCTCAGCAGAATCATTCTTATTTTGTCTGCACCTCTTTGACTGGTTACTTCTTTTTATTAGCTCTGACAGCCATACCAATTGCATGCGCGTGCCTCTGAGACAGCCCCAGCATTCACTTCAGCTTGCCAACAAATCTCTTATTTAAAACTACAACTGTTGGACAATTCCACATATGTACTTTTTAATGACTCAAAGGCACTTCGTTCTGACAATGTACCTCCAAGTCTGAAACCTCCAAAAGGTCTCAGACTTGCAAACTGGATAATGTGCTGCATTCTCTCTGACAGAAAATATGATTGGTTTGTTTCCAAGAATTATCATTGCTGCTTTTATCTCTTTACTTTTCAAAATCTATAAATATTTCGGTATAACACGGAACATTAATTTATGCAGAAGAAAGGTTTCTGTAAGGCCATGTGCTTCTTACAAGATTTTCCATACATTTGTCAAGCTGAGAGACCTACAAAGATAGATGGTTTGGAAGTCGTGGTTCTTTTTTTTTTTCCCCTTCCTCCTCTTATTGTTTTTATGCTGCTTCAGAATGAATCAGCTATGACACCATATGCTGCAACAATTGCTGAGAATGACAGAAGGGATACATTCTCCTCAAACTCAACCAAAAAACACTGTTAAATTAAGGAAATTGTATTCTTCCTACATCTCCCCATGTCTTCCTTGCTCATGTAATGTCTCGTTGCTCCATTCCTACATAGGCTCTTCCCAGCCCTTCTCTCACTGTGGCAGGCTTTGTACTACAGATTTAGAACATGAACATCCTCTAGCTACTGCTGGAATAACTTAGCTGTCCTTCCGTTGGAAGTCAGAAGAACCCTCCTCTGTCTCTGCCAGCACCACCACCATGCCAGGACCTCCAGGGTGGACTGGGTTTTGGCTTTGATACTCCCTACATAAGAACATAAAAGGCTTTATCATGTATTCATCATGAGCAAAATAAAGCCATAGATAGAAAATACTATTTTTTTTACATTATATGTATTCCCACAGACACTGAATACTGACTTTCATCAGGTTACGGTTTTGTTCCTTTAAAACTGTGCATCACTTATCTTATTGCAGTCTCTGATTTGTACACTTCTCATGGCAGAAGAGATATTTGCTCCTTGCTGCCTTTGCACAGGTCAAGTTACTAGAGCTGTCAAGAGAAATCCTCACTCTGAAAATAACTGGGTATGAATATCATCTAGCTGAACAAAAGGGAGGCCTGATTATACTCAAGATATGTTGCGTATCTAGCAAGCTTTTCTTCTCATTACTTAACATGTTGCTTGGTTACCTCATCTAACTTGTCTGGGAGGAAGCCTGTTTCATTAAGAAAAAATAACTCATAAGGCTAACTCCTCTGGGACTGCGGTGGGAGAATGACTTCGGGGTTTTTACGCTTATTTCTGAAGTTTCAGGTCAAAACTGAGTTGCTACATTCACACCCTGGACAACAAAATGCATGGCTGTACAGATCATCCACAAAAAACTCTGGGATGCTCCATACTGGAGTGCTCTTGAGACTCTCAGTGTGACAAACATCACTCTCTATGCTAATAAGTCCCTAGACCACTGGCTAAGGCAACATTCAAATCATCTACAATCAATCCATCACCTTTCTGCAGGGCACTGAGAACAAAGTTAAAGACCAGTCAATAGACAAAACCAAGTATGTTTGGCATGATCAAACACGTGCACTGCAGCTAGACTCAATGATCTTGAGAAACCTTCAATTCCTCTAATAGTTTGCGACCATTTGGAGGCAACATAGTGTCAGGTAGGTTTAAAACTACACCAGAGAGCCGTGGAGCTTTACCGAAGACTTCTCCTATGGTTTTAGATACAGCCCTTTATCGTGAGCCTCTACCTCCATTTTCCCACAGGCTGTGCAGAATCCTCCAAGTTTCAGTTCTGGGGGAAAATAATGACACCACAGAATCACAGAATCAACTAGGTTTGAAAAGACCTTCAAAATCAAGTCCAGCTGTTCCCCCATCACTGCCAAGGCCACCACTAAACCAAGTCACTAATGGCCTCATCTACATGGTTTGTGAACACTTCCATGGACAGTGATTCCACCACTGCCCTCGGCAGCCTGTTCCAATGCTTGACTGCCTTTTTGGGGAAGAAATTGTTCCTAATTGTTCTACTTGTTCTATTACTTGTTCCTTGGAGAAGAGACCAGCCACCTCCTGGCTCCATCCTCCTTCCAGGCAGTTGAGAGCAGTAAGGTTCCCCCTGAGCCTTCTCCAGACTAAACCCCCTAGGTCCCTCTGCCATTCCTCATCACACTTGTGCTCCAGGCCCTTCTCCAGCTCTGTTGCCTTTCTCTGGACCCGCTCCAGAACCTCAGTATCTCTCCTGTCATGAAGGGCCTAGAACTGAACACAGCATTCAAGCTGCGGCCTCACCAGAGTCCAGTACAGGGGGACGCTCACTTCCCTGGCCCTGCTGGTCATGCTATCATATATCACACTATACAGACCAGGATGCTGTTGGCCTCCTCTGCTCCCTGGGCACACTGCTGGCTCAGCATCAACAACAGCAACAAAACCACACACCCCCTCCCACAAAAGCCCACCCCGCCGCACAGTACTTCCGGCAGGCTGGCAGAGGTCCTCCACCGCCTCATCCCCTCCAGACACCGTGGCGGGGCGGGCGATGTGCGGAGGGTGATGCAGCGATCGCGGCACCGCCCCCGGCGGGCAGACGGGCGCGGCGGCGTCACGCAGCGGCTCCGCC
>JASSUY010033501.1:0-13244 GCA_032466535.1 Forpus xanthops
CAGGCGCCGGGGGCGGGACGCGCTTTGCCGGCCGGGCCTGCTCGGGGGCCTGGGTGAAGGGGTGTGCTGGGGACTGCTCTGCTCTAGGGAGCTCCCGGCAGTAACGTGTGTCCGGTCACTGTGCGTCTGGGGGTGGGCAGCGCGGGCAGAGCGCGGCTTCTTCGTACGGCCGTGGCGGGGGGTGATGTGAGCACGTGGAGGAGTCACTGGTGATACGGCTCACCGCCCGTCCACTGTAGGGTCGCGTTTCGTGTTTGATCGTGCCACGCAACGCGAAGGCATTTCGTCTGGTGTCAGAATTCAGTAATGCTGCGCCCTGCCGCAAGATTCGTAATCCTAACAATCCTTTTTGGGGCTGGTAAACTCCATCTGCTTAAAGCAGTTTGTATCCACTGTTCTTCAGTGTGACACATTTGTTAACTGTGGGTTGTTGGCTGCATGTACATCATTCGTCTTGAATCTGGTTATGAAATTAGAGGAGTGATTCTTTGTTGGGCTGAGTTCTCTGCAACTCAGCTGTGGCTCTCAGGTCACAAAAGGAGGCTGGTGGCATTTTTACTGCATTTCCACTCCAAGTGGAAATGTAAAGATGGATGTTTGAAATAATGTTTTATTGCCACTTCAAACTGAAATGCCTGTTTTTGTATTTGATTCATTGAAACGTATTGTGAAGTTATTTGTGTTTCCTCATTGTCTAGGCTTTTAGGAGCACTGAAATTCTGGTAGCATGCTGTGGTCAGGTGACGGCTTGTGTGGCTCACTGGCTAGAGTGGGAGTTGGTGGTGTCTTAAAATAAGATTGAAAGGGAGGAGATGCTGAGGAAATTCAGGGAGAACATAGGTGATGCATAAGGACTGCATTTTTGCATTATAATGTCATTCAGAACCTAAACAGCTGATACTGAGGAAAACTCCTAGAAGTCAAAATGCTTTATATATATATGCAATATTGATGTTTCAAGGCAAGGAGAGAATTGGCCTTGGGCCCTCGATAGGATATAAGTGAGTAGCAAGCACTAAATGTTTGTTTTCTCTCCAGTCTCACCGCAAGTTCTCAGCTCCGAGGCACGGCTCTCTGGGCTTCCTGCCCCGCAAGCGCAGTAGCAGGCACAGGGGCAAGGTGAAGAGCTTTCCCAAAGATGACCCTAGCAAGCCTGTCCATCTCACTGCTTTCTTGGGGTACAAAGCTGGCATGACCCACATTGTCCGTGAAGTTGACAGACCTGGATCCAGTATGTATTCATGTTTCTCTTTAACAGAAGTGTTTTTCTTTCTGAATGATGAAAGATTATTTCTGTCGGTAGCTCTGGATTTTAATCCTAGCTTGACGTCACTCTGTTTAAAAGACCTTGAGTGGGTGAGGTATAAAACACCCAAACCCTTCCCCCTTCAATGTGAGTGATGTCACAGCAGCCATACCTCATGTCTAGTAGTGTCTGTCTTGTTAATGGTCCTGTTTCTAAGATGTACAGTGACCCAATGGTTTAGTTTAGCTGTACTGTAAAAGTCTGCTTGTAATGACCTCTCCTTGAGGTCATGCTTTTGGAATTTTTTCCTGATTGTCCAGTCCTGAATGTAGTTTTACAGCTACCATCCATTTTGCTTTTGGTGAACTTCAGTGGCTGGTGCTGATGTTAATTGTGCTGTATTTCTGCCTTCATTCAGAGGTCAACAAGAAAGAGGTGGTTGAGGCGGTCACTATAATAGAGACTCCTCCCATGGTCATTGTGGGCATTGTGGGATACGTGCAGACTCCTCGTGGTCTCCGTAGCTTCAAGACCATCTTTGCTGAGCACATCAGTGATGAGTGTAAGCGTCGCTTCTACAAGAACTGGTAAGGAAGCAGGGCTTTTGCTTATGGCCTTAATCTTGTGCCATGGTTTATTTCTTCTGCTGGGTTGAAGATTATGTTAGTACAGTGTTTTGAAGAGGCTTTTCAGCGGGTTAGTGTTTGGCCTTGATGAACTGGCCTAATAATGGGATAGGCTATAGAAGTGGCTGTGGGAGGGTGGCAGTACAGTGTTAGCAGCCCTCTTGGCATGGAGGTGACAGTGTTGGTTCTTGCCTGAGATTTCCTTTCACAGGCTACACGTGATGATACTTCGACGGGCGGACATAAGGAAATCGCCTCTGGCGCTTGTTGTTGAGTGTCGAATCCTGATTGTAGCCCTGTTTTCTCAGGAAAGGGGAAGACAAGTGTTACTTCTGATTACTGTTCCAGGCACTGTTGTTGTGATTCAAAGTATGCATGTTTGCCCAAGTGTGGCTCCAGTGTGTCTAGAGCTTGCAGCCTGTTTATGAACTTTGCAGGCTGAAAAGACGTCAGAGTAGAGCAATAATGATCTCAAGGGTGTTACAGTAATGACTTTACTGTTGGGCATAGCTTGGGCTTACAAAGGGGGGAAGTGGTATTCTGCAGCAGGTGTAGCATCAACTTGACAATTGCTTTAAAGATCTGTTTTTTTTTCTGTTATTGTTTGACATCTCTCTACAGTCTTCTGTCTTCTGTACTGTGAATGTTAATGTGCTTTGGAATTCATGGCAGCTCCGCTCAGCTCTGGCAAGTTTGCCACTGTCTGATGAGCTCCAGGCTCCGCTTGCCAGTGGAAGAGTCCTTAGAAGCTGGCAATGAGCCAAAACCAGCTGAGGTGGCAGCTCCTTCCGCTCATCCCCACTTCCCTGGGGATCGATGAAGGGCTTAGCCAACCTTGTCTCTGCTCTGCTCCTGAAGGCACAAGTCCAAGAAGAAGGCCTTCACCAAATACTGCAAGAAATGGCAAGATGAGGAGGGCAAAAAACAGTTGGAGAAGGATTTCAACAGCATGAAGAAATACTGCCAGGTTATTAGAGTCATGGCTCACACTCAGGTAAGTGTCTGTGGGATTCAGATGTATGCTGGAAACAGCCAAGGGAGCAAGCATAAAACTTGAGTCATCTCTGTAGGGAGATTGCTGCCTTCCCCTGCAGCCTGGTGCTAGCTATTGCGCACAATACAAATACTAGTCCTCTTTACCCTGTACAAAGTGTGTGCTCACAGGATGCTTGAAGAGTGTCCAAAAGAGACTGAACCCTGGTAGGAGCTTCTTGCCTGTCCTTTGCTGATACTATGTAGACCTGGGCTCTCTTAATTCCAGATATAAATGAATAATTAAAAAAAAGGCTGAAAACTTAATTCTGGGCCGTGTGTGGTTAGCATCCATGCAGGCTGCATTCTGTAGGGTCTGTAGATGCTCAGAGGCTTTTGGTGGTTTCTGTTGCTCGGCTGGAGGAAGTGTGATGGTGTCTCTCCAGCCATCAGAGCTCTGCCAAGCTTTCCTGGGAGGTGCAGCTCAATCTTGGAGTTGGCTGTGAGTGCAGTAAGTCTAGTTATGATACTGCTGATTATGCGAAATTGTATTTCCATGTCACATAGCAAAGGTAGTATTGCAGCTGCTGTTCCTAGTTGTATTAGTCCCCATCTACTAAATATAGAGCTGTAAATGTGACCCTAACAAAAGTGTCCTTTAGTATGGCAGAATATATAAAGAATCTTAGAATGGTTTGAGTTGGAAGGGACATTTAAAGTTCATGTAGTGCCACCCCCCTGCAGTGAGCTGGGAGGCCTTCCACTAGATGAGCTTGCTCAAAGGCCTGTCCAGCCTGGCTTTGTACATTGCCAGAGATGGGTCCATCCACAGCTTCTCCGGGCAGCTTGTTCCACTGTCTCACAACCCTCAGTCATAAGAAGTTCCTTCTTTATGTGCACTGCCCTTTTTCAGTTTAAAACCATTCCCCTCATTATTTCCTGTTCTTCCTGGATGGAGTTTGGCTGATGGCTGTGGGGATAGAGTTCTGTGTTCCTGTGGGTGGCATATGTCTTCCAGATAATGTGACTTGCCATTTCAGCTACAGTAGAGCCTTTCTACCTGTTGTAGGGCCTTTTATTTCAATATGTTGAAGTTCATCTTGGGAAAGGATAGATTTAGTTAAACAGATTAGACCAGTACTACTAGTTGGATACTGAGCTATTGAAGGTCTAGTTTGGAAAAACGAGTTAAATTCCATTCTTCCTGCTTCCTAGATGCGTTTGCTGCCCCTGAGACAGAAGAAGTCTCACCTGATGGAGATCCAGGTGAATGGTGGCACAGTTGCTGAGAAAGTGGATTGGGCCCGGGAGAAGCTGGAACAGCAGGTGCCTGTGTCAACTGTCTTTGGCCAAGATGAGATGATTGATGTCATTGGAGTCACCAAGGGCAAGGGATATAAAGGTGACCACATAGAAATTCTGCTGTTTGTGATTGGATACAGTTTTGAGTTTTCAACAGCATGTAGACTTAAGAGCTATGGGGGTGAATCTATCCTGTTGTCATGGTTCAATGATGAGACCATGGAATGAGCGCTGGGCACAGCGCCTGACATCCGTGAGGAGTCATTCCATGCTGCCTTCCTTCTGAGAACACAACCAGGGGAGCTGGGGAGGGGGTGTGGGCAGTTAAGGGGCAGGGTGCTTCACGGGCAAACTGAGTGTATTCCTGGGATGTGGGCCTGGGCTTCCTTTTTGTGGCCTATGACAGCAACTTGGAAGGTGGCTTAAACTCGAGTTGAACAATGTGGTGAATCTCTGATAGCAGTCAGTGACACTGCTGCTTTGATTTCTTCCAGGTGTTACCAGCCGCTGGCACACCAAAAAGTTGCCCCGCAAGACCCACAGGGGTCTGCGCAAAGTGGCCTGCATCGGTGCATGGCACCCTGCGCGTGTGGCTTTCTCAGTGGCCCGGGCTGGTCAGAAGGGCTATCACCATCGGACTGAAATCAATAAGAAGGTTTGTTTCTCTGACCTGCTGGGAAGGAGCAAGAGTTGGCTGGGCACACTTGCTGCATGACAGTGAATAGTTTTGCTTTGGATGTTTAGCTCTGAATGTAATCTCAGAGCAGTAGTGTTGAATAACCATTAAATTCTCGCACAGCCGCATGTTTCCAAAGGACAATAGACATTTTTCTCCAGCCCTATGTAGAACAATTTGCACTTTGGCTGATGACAAGTCCTTTCTCCTATATTTTAGTAAGTAAAAATTCTTGTCATTTTTAGATCTACAAGATTGGCCAGGGTTACCAAATCAAGGATGGCAAGCTGATCAAAAACAACGCTTCAACTGATTATGACCTCTCTGACAAGAGCATTAACCCTCTGGTGAGTTGTTGGGCGCTGTGAAGAGAGTCTGCTTATGAGCTGCAATCTTAAGAGGCAGATGGGCCAGGCGTAAGCTGCAGAATGGTTGAATGAAGAGCTTTTGGGATACAACTTGGCAGCTGTGGGAGTCAGTGTTGCTTAGTCATTCTCAGTATGGACTTGTGTAACTTGCTAATTGCGTTTGATATTGTGTCAGTAGTAGAGAGAGATGTTACAAACCTCTACTGTAAATGGTACTTGTAAATAAGGAATAACTTAGCAGGGAGAGCAGCTTGTGCTCTTGTTTTGTTAGCTGCCTCTTGTTGCTGCTGTAAGGCTTTTACCTTTTAACCTTGATACAGCTAAATTACTGTATCAAGGAATTTGGCCAGCAAAAGGCAATACTGGAAATGGGATTTTAGTGAATGTTGAGACCCAGAAGTGTGGCATGAGAGTAACAAGCTGTAGGCAGATGTGATCTTTGGTCCTGCTTCATACAAAACACTAAATGCTCTGTCCTTGCTCAGGGAGGCTTTGTCCACTATGGTGAGGTGACCAATGACTTCATCATGCTGAAAGGCTGTGTTGTTGGGACCAAGAAGAGAGTCCTAACCCTGCGCAAGGTGAGTAGTGTGACTTGCTGTCAGACGGGCTGCCTGGTGCAGCTTCAGGTAGCTGTGCTGCCTTTGGTATGGGTAGTGGTTGCTGCCAAGGGGACTCTGTAGCTAGCTAAAAAGAAAAACCTCATGTATCTGGACCCACGTCATTAGTGACCTCGGCAGTAGTGCGAGATCCTTTCTGAAGTCCATTAAGTCCAGGGCTGTTTGCAGATAAGGGCATGCTTTAGGGTTGAGAATTCTTGGGGACCATAAGGTGGGCAGACTTGGGCTCACCTGCTGGTGTGAACTTACTAGTCTTCACTCTTGAAGGCCAAAGGTGCCAGCTAGCTTAATGGCAAGTGCTCCTTGCACATCAAAGCAGAAAAAGCTTGAGTTCAGGGTGACTTAGGGTGTTAGTCATGGAGGTAATCAGAAGTAGCCAGCATACTGGCAGGCTGAAAGGGTGCTGCTGTGTAATCACTCACCTGGTGTCTCTTGCAGTCCCTGCTTGTGCAGACCAAGCGCCGGGCCCTGGAGAAGATTGACTTGAAGTTCATTGACACAACCTCCAAATTTGGCCATGGCCGCTTCCAGACAGCTGAGGAGAAGAAGGCTTTCATGGTAAGGACATATCCTGAAGTTTGCTTGCTTTGTACTATGTATTGCCTTGTCAGGTAATAGCAGTTGGTAGCCTGACCCTTGGGCTGCCACAGGGCCAGGATTCCTGTGAAATGAAGTGTCTCACTTCAGTCAAGAAGGTCCAGCCTCCAACTTGGTTAGGACCATGGGCTGGATTGGGGTCTCGCTTCCCCTGTGGCAATACTTGGTATCTGAAGGATGTTGCCATGTTTGAGTAAGAGTCATCCAGTGATGAGGTGTGGAGTAAGCACTGAACACTATCTGACACACATGGGAAGTCCCTCTGCACTGCATTTCTTCTGAGAGCAGCTCTGAATGGTGCTCACTGTGGCTTCTGGGTTGTGGTCTTACTATCGCTTGCTGAAGAAACACAGGCCTAGAGTCCTGGGTGTGAGGTCCTTGCTGGGTCGGAGCATGGTTCAGCTGCTTGGGGGTTGCACAGGCATTTCCCCACAAGGTGGCACTAGCATTTCTCTGCTTCGTGTGGAGTCATGGATGCAGTGTGCTGTGGCTGTGCCGAGTTCAGCTTTACCCTGAAACCTGTAACTGTGGGGATGGGGCTTGTGATTTCCAACAGGCTGCAACATTGAAGGTTTTTTTTTTTTTTGCCTTCATTTGCTTTGCAGCAAGAGGAGAAGAAATGGCAGGGTTGTGATTGGGGTATGATGTGCTCCTTGGTGCAGGCTGCTGTTTACGTAGTTCTCTCTTTTTTTTTTCAGGGACCACTCAAGAAAGATCGCATTGCAAAAGAGGAGACAGCTTAATGTCTGCAAGGGTCTTGTGGCCTGTGTGCTCTCAGACCAAGAAAATAAACATTTTAAAGATGTTACCTTTGTCTCTTAGTTTATGTGTAGCTGCATCAGTTCTGCTACTCTCACTGCAGGCACCCTATGTGGGACCAGCCCAGTCAAAGGAGCAAGTAAAGCTCAAATTCCTGAACACCCGAATCAGCAGACTTCCTCTAACAAGGAAGAAGCTGCCATTGCTGGTTTTGGAGAGCAGAGACTGTGGGGCACAGAGTAAGGCTTCTCTGCTTGATTGAAATAGCAAAGCAGCAGGAGCCCTGTGTGTTTGCCATTTCAGAGGCATTATTCCACATGTTAATCCTCTGCTAGGTGACTAAAGAGCTCCTTTGTATCAAACAGGTTTTGAAATAAAGGAAACTCCTTCACACAACTGGCACATCACTAAATCTTAGGTGGGTGGCTAGGGCTGGCTGTTGCTGTGGAAACCTTCCTCTTTCTCTGTGATGGAGGGTATGTAACCTGCACACTGTTTGCAAATGCAGCTTGCCTCACATAAGGTGGGTATTCCAGAATCCCTTCCCCTGACACATTTCCAGTCTTGCAGCAGCTGGGTGTTCCCAAATCAGTTTCCCATCCTGAAAGCTTGCCTGGTGAGAGGAAGCTGGCTGGCCTGGCAGGGGGAGGAGGGTGATGACTCTTCACATCCCACCCTCCAAGGAGGAGGGAGAGTTGCAAGTGCTACTGGTGTTGCATTCCTCCATGGTTCAAAAATGCTGAGGAGGCTAGCTGGTATTCCCAGCCCAGTCTGATGGTGCAGTGCAGATGTGACAGTGCCTGTGTGCAGGGACCAGCTCCATGCACAGCACCAGGCCCAACAGAAGCGCGGTGCCGGGGCTGAGGCATTATACCAAGAAAGGCAGCAGCTGTTCCAGTGCTTGTCTGCCTCCAGCCACAGCAGTGAGATCACTGGCACTTCGGGCATGGTCCAACCGAGGGCTCGTGTAAATTTAGATAGCGGCGGTGGCGTTGTCCTTCACTGACCATAATTGGAGACATGGCAACAACTCTATGGATCTACACACCAAAAGTGTGGTGCTGCTCTGAGGCAGACCCCTGTTTTGATGCTATTTGCTCAACCTGAAATAGGGAAAGGTGGATGTAGAGGGTATTTCCTGTGGGGATGTGTAAGAGCCTTCTAAGAGTTAAAAGGCCGTGAGGAGGAAAAACATTTACCTTGTTTCCGTAGAAACCAGACTGGATGACTGCACAAGCTGGCTGGCTCCCCCTCAGCCTCCTTTAACACATGAACCTGCTGGTTGGTTTCAGCCAAGTCTAACGAGAGCTCTCACCCGCTGATTTTCTTTCTTTTATTCCCCCTGAGTTTCAAAGGTAGCAGGGAGACTTAAAATCAGTATTCCCCTGCAGCAGGAAAGTGAAATTTCCAACCTATGTCCATTTCAAGGCTGCAGTTCCATGAGCGGCTTTGAAGAGTGAGGTTTTCCTGCCTGTTGGTAAGCTTTAGGTGGTCTTTTGCCTTAGCTGTTTTAAAGCATGTACATGCTAGTTGGCTAGCAAGTACATAGCTCTAAGCCAGGCCTGTCTGCTCCTGCCACCTCAGTCAAACCAGTTGGAATCATCCAATGGGACTGGGTTTATGAGGATAAACTGGGCTGTTTTATGCACAGCCTCATTTTACCAATTCGTGTCTTGTGGTGTGAGCTCTGTTGGAGGCTGGGAGCTGGTGAGTGTGGTTTCAGGAGGCAATGGTAGTGGAGAGAATCTTCAGTTAAATTAGTACTCAGGTAGAAGGAGGCAGTGCTGAACTGCTGCTGTCCTTGTTTAGGATGCTCAGCATGTATCTAGCAGGAGGAGCTGCTTCAGCTTGGGGACCCAGTGACAGACGTGGGTTTGTTTACTCTTGAAGTGATGGTTGCTGACTGATAAAAACACTGGAGGGGGGAAAAAAACCCACAAAAGTGGGGTTTACTCCTTTTCCATCTCGGAGCCCTGGGGACAAGAGGATACCCAACGTCAGGAGGTGGCGCTCCTCCCTCTGTAGATGGCTTGTGGGACACTTGTCCCCAAGAGCGTGCTGGTGGGGCTGGCCTGGAGAAAAACCCTGCTGAACTGAGGCTACCAGGGCTATGTGGGTCCCTCTCAGATCCTGAAGGCCTGCAATGCCAGTGGGTACTTTGCTAGGGAGCTCCTGGATCCAGGCTTAGGAGGACCCCATTAAGCTGTGCAGGTGTGGGGCAAAGCCAGGGGATGCCGAGCCAGCTTTTCAAAAGCCTCCTGCTCCCAACACATCATCACCCCCAGCCTTCCTGCTCCTGCAGAGCATCCATCCTCTCTTTTGGAGACAGTCCCCAGCGCAATAGTCACCAACTGGTGCAGATCCGACATGACTACAGCATCTCCCAAGAGCCCAGAAACTGATTTTAGGGTGGCTTGTGCTAATTTTTAAACCAACTTCCCTTAATATTGAGCTTTTTCTCCCTGGTGTGGTTATCTCACCCCATGCAGCCCCGAGTGCTGTGGTTGGAGCTGCTTCAGCGCTTCTTCCCTGCTCCAAAATGGTCAATGCTATCCACATCCACCCAGAAAAGATCCCGTGCCCCGCTGATGCCCGGACCAACCCGAGGACTGCGGGAGGACATGCACAGCGCTGGGCACCGTGGGAATGTGTCTCATCCCAGCTGGCGCCGGGAGGCTGCGGCTGGAAAACGGGGCCGGGTTTCACTCCCGGTGCTCCCCAGCTGCCAGCAGCACAGGGGCCAGGACCTGGCCTTCCCGGGGTGGGGAGCTGCTTTTCCAGCCTTCCCAGGGAGCATCTGGCTCCGGTGCTGCCTCTTCCCTCGCTGGAGATGAAACGAGACGCAGCTGCGAAGCTGGAGCAGAGATGTTAGAAGCGTGTAAGGATGCCCGGGGGGGGGAGTGTGTGGTAAAAAAATCGGGTTCAAGTCGGAGGTCTTGGCTCCCACAGTCAGCTTCACAAGTGGCCCAGCTGACAGCCTTGCCTCCCCCAGCCACTGCCTTTGATCCCGGTGACAGGCGGGGAGCCTCAAGTATGCTCTATGGGGAAGAGGGGCTGACGGAGGTGCCCCGGGGCACCCGCAGCAGGGTTCACACGCTGCGCAGCGGCTTTTCGGCCGCTCTGCCGCAGCAGCTCTGCTGCACTTGGCTGAGCGCGGCACGCGTTTGATTTGCAGACCCCCCCTCCCGATGATGGCTTTCATACCTGACAGCTCTCTGGCTTCCCACCAACCCTTAGAAGTCCTTTGCAGGACCCGGGGGGCAATGGATGTGGTGGGGAGATGGGACCCCTCAGAGGTTGGACCTTCCTTGGTGTGGGGCAAGAGCTCCAACACTGCAGTCCCGCAGGCACTCTGTGCTAAGGCAAAACCAAAGTAGAATCTCCCCCATCCCCATGGCCACCACAGCCTCCCTGCTCTTGGGTGTCAGTGCTGTTCCCTGGCTGAGCACTGGGCTTACGGGAGCCCCGGTGAGTTTTGGGAAGCACGGTGCTGGGAGTCATGTGTATCTGTGGTTGAGCACATGGGAGCATTGTATGTATCACTTAATGCTTCCCAACTTCCCCAAAACACAGCTTGGGGCTGTCCTCCCTTCCCGGTGGGGACAAACCCTGTGCCAGGGGCACTCGGGATGCAGTAAAGCACCCTGATGCCAGGCACCAAATTCAAACTCAAGGATTGAAGTGGGAAAAGGTGTATGCCCTGCGCTGGCCCAGTGCCCTAAGGGACACGGGGACGTCCCTCCAAGTCTGTCCCCTGGACTCAGGTGTCACTTCACACCCAGCAGCCTCATCACAGGTTGTTTTAAATACGTACATTTTAATTCCTTTATTGGCACCACCAGTGGTAGAGATTGCATCAACCCAGCAAGGGCCACGCACAAAGCCAAGGGATGCATGCTACCATTGGCATGCTACCAATGGGAGAGTCTCCCCACACACACACCACCCTGCAGGGATAAATCCCCCTCAGCTTTGTGGCTGGAGCTGTCTGCTGTGCGCTCTGCTCCTGTCCACCACGGTGCCTGAGGTCTGGATGGAAACCAAAGCTCATTTTCCCCCTTGGGACTCAGCCAGCAAGTGGGTTCCAAGGAGCTGCTGATGGCAGGAGGTACTTCTGTTTGTTTGGCTCCTGGGAGGCTGGACGCCCACTCCCGCTTCCCTCCATACAATAAGATCAAACAGCTCCGGGACATTTCCTTGCTCCTCGCAGATGAAATCCCTGCATCTGCCTCCCTGCTCTGCCCTGCTCGTGGCTGCAGACTCTTCCTTTGCCCAAAGACCTCGAGGGTCATCGCTGCTGTTTCTTCTGCCCCACAATGGGGGATTTGCTCCTTTTTGCCCCCCTCCCCGTCCATTTTCAGGGCTCATGGGCAAGGGATGCAGGAGGACTGGGACGGTGGCACCTTTCCCACCTTGGCTTCATCCCTTTCCCACTTCTGAGGGACCTTGGTGAGGACTCACACCACATCTGTTGGCTCCCATGCAGGGCATGCCGGCTGTGCCCATGGATGTCACTGTGGCCAGGGCTGAAAGCAGGAGCACACAAGCTCCTGGTGAGAAGAAGGTGCCCAGCAGGAGCATATTTCCCTGTCCCACAGCTCTTCCTAAGCGCTTGGCCCTTGCAGGGATAAGGGGAGGGTGAGGTCCCAGAGTGTGGTACCCAGCCACCAGCCAGCTAAGGGGACAGTGGGTGAATACCAACCCTTCCGAGAGGGGCTTCCCTGTGGGGCAGGAGGACACCCTGCGGATGCTGAGCCTTCATCGGGAGCTGCCGATGACCATATTCGAAGCTGTGCTGCGCTGTCCTGCCTGTTTCCTGAGTGGGTTCCTGCTCTCCTCTCCCAGCAGATGCCTTCCCCAGGTGTCCCTGGTGCCGGGGGCTGCTGGTGCAGAGGGAGGAGCCTGGCCACGGGCAGGGGCTGCGGCTGCTTTTCATTTCCCACCCTCCCCAGCCCTTATGCTTGCTCTTTCAGCAGGTCCCTGTGATCTCAGGGGTAATTACGGGTGTCACATTTGGGGCAGCCAAGAGGGAATTTGGGAGGGGGGGAGGTAGCGGAAAGCAGCAGCAGGATGATGAGAATCCAGGACAGGACACAGTGGGGTGGGTACTAGTGGGACTTCGGCACTATTTCACCTGGCTCCCATCCTGCTCCACGTCACGGTGCCACAGCAGTGCTTCACCCCATGCAGTTGGGTACTGCCTCCCTGCTTCAGGGTCTGCAGCTTCCATATGAAGCGTCTGTGGAGATCTGGACACTTCAGCTCCATTAACTGTGTCTCCTTGTGTGCAGCCTGGCCCCATCCTTTTCTGCACACGTGGAGCTTTTGCCCAGCACCAGCCAAGGCTGAGGAGGGAGAGTGTGGATACAAGATGAGGAGTCCCCAAGGCAGTTCCTTTCCCTTGGCAGCACATCTTTTGCCTGTCCATCACATTATGCTTTGCTTCTTGCATCCCACAGTGAGCTGGAACTTTAGGGCTTCTCCTCCTGGAGTCCACTGGGGTGTCAGGTTGTGCTTGGAGGACCAAAATGCATACATCCCCCCACCCGAGCCCTGAGCATCCCTTCTTCAACCTGAGCCTTCCTCCCAGAGTGAAGCCCTAGGTGAGGGCCTCCCCATGCCTCCTTCTTCCTCCTTGTCTCGGAGCTGGGTCTCAACGGGAGGGGGTCATGGGATGGATGCCAGCAGCTCAGCCACCAGAGGAAATGGGGGAGACGGAGGCGAGGCAGGAGCCCAGGTGTGAACCCATGCAGGTAGCAGGGCCATGACTCAGTCATCCAGGAGAAAACGGCTGTGGATGGGAGGGCTCTGGCGGGGAAACCAGACTGCCCTGGGGCTGCTGGGGTATGGGAGCACTGACTTCTGATTCTAGCTTCCACGGGGCAAAGCACCTCTTTCTCTTAGAGACCCAAGGGTCTCATACCCCAAAGCTTTTCCTTCCATGGCCAGCCTAACATCAAGAGTCCGATGGGGTCCAATGGGTCCCCCCATCTGATGGGGACTTTGTAGGCAACATTCCCGCTTCCTCCCCTTTCTCTGTAAAGAGTTAAATCTCTCTCCAGTTCAGCTCGTCTCCCC